>JAUELO010035270.1:0-10543 GCA_032357855.1 Amphibolips quercusostensackenii | reverse complement strand
CCCCTACTTTTTCTCTCATGATTTTCCTTAATTCTCTACCCCTAGTGCGTTTTGAAATGTTGTGAGTCTTTTTATAGAAGGAATCTATTCCAAAGAACAATGTAGAAACGCTATCGAGTATCTGAATAATAAGTCTTCTCAGTAATTAGGTACTCGTACTGAAGTACCAGTTCACTGACTAAGAATTTTCTCCTTAAGAAAGAGAAATCTTTCCGTGAAGTCGATTTCCTCTATGATAACCCTCTCTAAACTTCAACCTTTGCTTTAACTTTCATCCCCAACTCCTTCCCAAACTTCTCCCCTATCTACTTTCCCTCTCCTCGCTTTTCCTACATTTCTTCTTACTTCCTCCACCACACCAATTCACTAGGACATTCTCTAGTTCCGCTCCTCTCACTTCCCCTGCTTCCCCTCACCACATTTACCACTACTTCTCTTATTCACCACACCCTTATTTCCCCTCCGTTATAGTACTTCCCTTTTTATAATTTTCCCTACTGACATCCCTTCAACTCTCTTTGATTCCCTTACTTCTTCTTCCATGATTTTCCCTAATTCTCCTCCCCTCGTGCGTTGTGAGATGTTGTGAGTCTTTTTATAGGAGGACTCCATTCCAAAGAGCAATGTAGGAACGCTATCAAATGTTTGAATAATTAGTCCTTCCACTAATTAAGTACCGAAGCACCAGTCTACTAGAAACCCTGGCGAAAGTTTTGGATAGGAATGTATTTCGAGTCATTTGGAATTATTCCAAATCATTCCGATATCTGTATCTGAGCCAGTGAGAATCAATCCAAACCAATCTGAGAAAGTTTTTGAACTTTGTTGGTTGAAAAACGCTTAAAAATTATTCCGACTCAATCTAAATTAATACGTGACTTCTATTCGAAAGCATCCGAACAAATCCAAAGTCAATTTTCATTCAGGATGGATCAGAATCAATCTAGACCCGAACTGGTCGAAACAAAATATTCAATCCGACTCAATCCGAATCAGTCCGAACACTTATTCATTAGTATTTGAAATCAATCCGGGTTCCGTTTGATTCTGACTTATTCAGATTAAAAACTTACTGCAGATTTGTTTAGATTCATTCTTAATCAAGTCTCGGATTGAAACGGATTGTGAAGAATTAATTTTAAGGTTCTGATTGGCGCGAAATGAATTCCTATCTGAAACGTTTGCTCGAGTACAAATTCTCTCCTTTAGAGAGGGAAGTCCTTTCGTGGAATCACCCCTTTTCATACTTTAACCTTTGCTTTTTCACCCTTCTTCAAATTTTTTCCTACCTGCTTCTCCCTCGCCTAACTCCTCTCACACGTTTTATCGCACTACCTAGACCACCTTCATTTGCTAAGAATTCTCTCGTATAGAAAGAAAATTTTTCCCTTGAAATCAATAAAACTAAGGTGATATATTTTCTATTCCTACTTTCTTTCTCTACTCCTGATTTCCCTTTCTAAAACTTTAAAATTTGCTTCCCATCACTTCCCCAATTCCTTTTTGTTCTAAACTTCTTCCTCATTTACTCTCCCTTCTCCTCACTTTTGTTACATTTCTTCTCACTTTCTTTACTACATTCATTTGCCCTTAATGCCTTCAGTTACGCTCCCTTCACTTCCTCTGCTCCTACTCACCCTATTTTCTACTTTCCCCACACTTATTTCCCCTTACTTGTACTACTTTGTCTTTATTATTCACCCTAATTAACTCTTCCTTTTTCTTCTCACTTCCTTTACTACCTTTATTTGCCCTCAATGACTTTAGTTACGCTCCCTTCACTTCCTCTGCTTCAACTCACCTTATTTTCTACTTTCCCTACACTCATTTCCCCTCACTTGTACTACTTTGTCTCCATCATTTACCCTACTTAACTCTTCCTTTTTCTCCTCACTTCCTTTACTACCTTCATTTGCCCTCAATGCCTTCAGTTACGCTCCCTTCACTTCCTCTGCTTTTACTCACCCTATTTTCTACTTTCCCCACACTCATTTCTCCTCACTTGCACTACATTGTCTTTATCATTTATCCTACTTAACTCGGCCTTTTTCTTCTCACTTCCTTTACTACCTTCATTTGCCCTCAATGCCTTCAGTTACGCTCTCTTCACTTCCTCTGCTTATACTCACCCTATTTTCTACTTTCCCCACACTCATTTCCCCTTACTTGTACTACTTTGTCTCCATCATTTACCCTACTTAACTCTTCCTTTTTCTCCTCACTTCCTTTGCTACCTTCATTTGCCCTTACATTTGCAACTTACAACTCACAAGGAGTGGAGAAGTAGCGGAAATAATAGAAAAGAAAGTAAGGGAATTAAGGAGAAAAAGGAAGAGTTGAGTAGGGTAAATGATGAAGACAAAGTAGTACAAGTGAGGGAAAATAGAGTGGGGAAAGTAGACAATAGGGTGAGTAGAAGAAGAGGAAGTGAAGGGAGCGTAACTGAAGGCATTAAGGGCAAATGAAAGTAATAAAGGAAGTGAGAAGAAATGTAACAAAAGTGAGGAGAAGGGGAAGTAAATTAGGAAGAAGTTCAGAACAAAAAGAAATTGGGAAAGTGATGAGAAGCAGATGTTAAAGTTTTAAAGAAGGAAATCAGGGGTGGAGAGAGAAAGTAGTAATAAAAAATATGGCACCTTAGTTTTATTATATAACTACTTTGTCTCCATCATTTACCCTACTTAACTCTTCCTTTTTCACCTTAATTCCCTTACTTTCTTTTCCATCATTTCCGCTACTTCTCCACTCCTTGTGAGTTGTAAGTTGCAAGTTGTGAGTGCTCAACTGCAAGTTGCTGTAGGTCTTTTTATAGGAGGACTCCATTTTAGCTAGTAATTTTGAAACGTTATAGAGGGTCTGAATAATTAGTCCTCTCAGCAATTAAGTACTGAAGCACGAGTTCACTGGCTAAGAATTCTCTTACTAGAAAGAGAAGTCCTTTTGTAAAATCGATAAATTTTTTAAGATCTCATATTTTCCCTTCCCTGATTTCTCTCTTCCCCTGACTCTCCTCACAAACTTCAACCTTCCCTTCCCCTCCTAACCCTTACTTCTTCTGAAACTTTTTTCTCATTAACATCTTTCTATTCACACTCTTCCCCACATTTTTCCTTACTTTCTACACCAACCTTATTTACACTCACTTCCTCTAGTTCTGCTACCCTTATTTTCTTTCACGACCACTCCTTCCCGTCTTACCATTTCCCCTATTAAATTCCCTTCATCTTTCATCAATTATCCCACTTCCCTTCCCATAGTTTTCCCTTCTTTTTCTACCCTTATGAGTTGTAAATTGTGAGTAGTTAGTTGTGAGTTGTAAGTTGAAATTTACGAGTTGTAAGTTGTAATCTGTAGGTTGTTGAAAGTTGTTTTAAAGGAGGACTCTATTTCAGTTAGCAACGTAAAAATACTGTAAAATGTCTAAATAATTATTTATCTCAGTAACTAAGTACCGAAGCACCAGATCACTAGCTAGGAATTCTAAACTCTAGAAAGAGAAGGCCTTCCGTAAAATCATACATTCATTAAGGATGAAGAAATTTCAAAAACTAAAGGATACATTTCATGAAAATTAAACAAAATAGATTCCGCGCGCCTACGAAAAGAGTTTCCTAACTATAAGAACGTAAATAAGTCTTTCAAACTCCGCTCTTTCATATTTTCCCTTCCTAACTTCTCCTCGCTTCCCCTGCTACCCCTCTCTTTTCCTACCACCCTTCCTTTCCTAAGTTTTTTCTCATCTACTCCTCCCTTTCGACAATTTTCTTCACTTTTTTCTTCGCGACTTCTACCACTCTTATTTACCTTTACTTCTCCTAGTTCTGCTTTTCCCACTTACCCTAAATTTCTCATCCTTCTTTCTCTTCACATCCATTACTTTCCCTCTTATAATTTCACCTACTTACCTTCTTTCGTCTATACTTAAATCCTCTACTTTCCCTCTCATCATTTCCCCTACTTCTTCTCCTCTTTTGAGTTGTGAGTTGTGAATTGTGAATTTTGATTTGTGAATTGTTGTGATTTTTTTTGTAGGAGAAATCCATTCCAGCTCGCAACGCAGAAACGCTATTGAGTGTCTGCATAATAAGTCCTCTCAGTAATTAAGTACCGTAGCACCTAATTTTTAAATAATTTTTGTTTCATTTTTAATTCAATAGTTGAATTTTTTATCAATTTACTCGAATTCTCCAAGAAAAATATACATTTTTAAAAAGTCAATTTTCGACCTAATAGTTTAATTTCCTACTACTTTCTTAACATTTTATTTTATTTCTTAAGGATCTAACTATTCTATTAAAAATTAGTTTTCTGTTGTAAGAATTAATTTTTTCTAATTGTTAATTAAAGTATTTAATTTTTGGTTACAAATCCATCGTTTTTACTTAAAAATTAACTTTTTTGCTAAAATACTTACTTTTACTTTTTTTTTTTTGAAAATTAGTCCTTCTCTATAAAAGTTCAACTGCTATTAAAAAAATTTGTATATTTGGCTTTAAAATTTAAATATTTGGTTGATAAATATAAATGCAACTGTTTGGCTTATGATTTATTTTTGTTTATTAAAAGCTCCACTATTTTAAAAATTTGATTATTTTGTTAGAAAATTTTATATTTTGTGAGAAAGCTATCTTTGCCAAAAATTGTGACCATTCAGTTGAAAATGCAACTGTTTAGTTAAAAAGCAATTTTTCGCTTTAAAATTTTAAGAGACTAAAATATTTCAAAAATGTTAAGCAATTTCTAAAATTTCTTGACATTCTAGAGCATTTAAAATTTTTAAAAATGTTTAACAAATTTTAGAAGATATTACAAATTTTATTATAATTTACGGGTAATGGTTTTCAAAGGATGCCCAATACGATCTCCAAAATTTTTAAATATTCTACAAGATTTTAAAGCACATTAAGGATTTCTGCAAATTTCGTGTAGTATCATAAGATTTTTAAGGATTTAAAAAAATTGAATATTTTGAAAGGAATTTTAAAAAATATTAAAGATTTTAAATGTTACACGCGATTTTCCCAGATTCCAAGAATTGAAAAATTTGTTAAGTATTTTAAAGAATATTTCAGAGAATTTCGTACGATTATAAAAAACTTGGAAAGATTCAAAGATTTTTAAAGAATTTAAATTGATTTTGTGAGATTTTAAAAAATTAAAATTTTTTTTCAAGTTTAAGATATTTATAGGATTCAAAAATAATAAAAAAGTGTCCATAAAATTGTTAGGTATTTTAATAGATTTAATGTAATTTAAATAAGTTAATTTTTTTTAGAAAATTCACGAAGATTCCAACAGAATTTAATTGTTTTGAATAGATTTTAGTGGATTTTAACGGATTTCAGAGATTTCAAAGGATTTTAAAGCTTTTAGCTAATTTTAAAGGGTTTTAGGGGACTTTACCAAAATTCATGGAATGTAGCTGATTTTTAGAGGATTCCAAAACTTTATTATTTCAAAGAAAAATTTTTAAGATAATACTGTTTTTATGATGTTTTATGGAATTTTACTCGATGTTTGTGGGACTGCTAGGGATTTCAAAAGATTTTAGAGATTTTATTTTTCATGGATTTTAAAAATTATTGAGCAATGAATGCAAGAAACTTTTAAATTAGAAAAAAAATTCGAGTGTAGTTAATCTATAATTTTTTAATATTCTTCACGTTGACATATTTGAATTTCATATAGCTACGAAAGTTACCTTCTATGAAAGTGTAATTTCTCCGCAAATAGATAAACGATTTTTTTAAAATGAAAATTGTTTCATAAGTTGCATAAAGTTAATCAGAGAAAATGCTTTTTTGAGAACAGAAGTTTTAGATCAATTTAAAGTAGAAATACGAAACTTTTATGAATTTTTGATTAAAGTTGCAGACTTTATCATGAAAGTTTTCTAAAGGAATGGCATAGAGGTCGCCGAGATACAAACCTGCAACTGGCTTACGTCTGTCTTATTTTTTTTTAATCTCATACATTTCTTAACTAATGTTTATTTAATGAATTTTTTATCTAAAAAATTGTTTAAATATACGATTTTTTTCAACTGTAGTATTAAATTAGCGTTTTTATTGAATTTCAAATTTCCCGATAGTTAGAAAATTCATGAAAATTTAAAACTGAATATTAAAAAACTTAAGTTTTTAATTTTAAACAGTGAAATTCATGATAGCTGATAATCTAGTTTTAGCTTTTCAAGATTTAAATTTTTGACAGCTAAAAATTTAATTTTTAATTTTTGGCTATTAAATCGGCAACGATGAAAAATTTACATCTTAAAGATTAAACAAAAATTCCAATGTCTCACATTTAATTTTTAAATTTTAAACTTGTAAAAATTTTTTAAATTAACTAGAATTGAATTTCCAGAAGTCAAAAATCCAAATGTCGAAACTGAAAATTAAACTTTTAGCAGTTGAATTTTCAAAAAGTAAAAAATAAACAAAAAAGTTATAGTTTGAAAGAGTTGAAAATTAAATTATATTTTTTTAATCGTTGAAATTTTTTAAAATTGACATCTGAATTTTCAAAAAGTTAAAAACTTAATTTCACTTTTTCAAGCGTTGTATTTTTAGAAATTTGAACATTTAATTTTCAATTTGCAATTCTTGATAATTTAAAAAAATTAAAAGTTGAATTTTAAAGAAGTTAAAAATTCAATTTTCAACAGTCAAATTGTCGACAGATGAAAAATGATAATTGTATTTCTAGCGGTTGAATTTTTAACAGATGCACTTTGAACAGTATAAATGAAGCTGCTGAAAATCCAAAAAAGTTCATTTTGAATTTTCCACATTTGAAAATTTAAAAAAATTAGAAACTGAATGTTCGTAAGTGGAATTTTTAAAAAGTTGGAAATTAATTTTTCAGCAGTTGAATTTTTGTCAAGTGAAAATTCAATTATCAATTTTTAGCATTGGAATTGTGAACAGATGAGTTTTTAACAGCTGAAAATTCAACTATTGAAAATTTGACTTTTGAAAATTAAATTCTTAACTGTTAAAAGTTCAACTGTTGAAAACTGAAGAGGAACTGAACTGTTCAAAATTTAATTTTGAAATTTAAGTTTGAAATTTTAAAGAGGTAGAAATTAAAATTGAATTTTCAGGTGTCAAAAATCCAACTGTTAAAAATTATAAATCAAATTTTCAACATTTGGATTTTTAAAAACATAAAAATTAACAAATAAGGTAAAGTTTGAAAAAATTAGAAAATTAATTTTTTATGATTTAATTGTTGAAAAAAAAAATTAGCACCTGAATTTTTAAAATGTTAATAATACAATTTTCGCTCATCAACAGTTGAATTTCAAAAGAGGTAAACATTCAATTTTCAATTTCTAATAGTTGCAAATTTATAAAATTACAACTTGAATTTTTAAAAGGTTGAATATTTGAGAAAATTAAAACATGCATTTTCGTAAAGTTAAAAATTCAATTTCCAATAGTTAAACATTTAATTTTTAATAGTTGAATTTCCAACAGCTGATAAATGATATTTGTATTTCCAGCGGTTGAATTTACAATAGATGCCTTTTTAACAGTTTAAATTAAACTATTAAAAATTCAAAAAATATAACTTTAAATTTTTGCCAGTTGAATATTTAAAAAAATTGTAAAATAGATATTCAGCAGTTTTTTTTTTTAAAGTTAAAAATTCAATTTCCATTAGTAGAATTTTCGACATTTGAAAATTTATTTTTTAATTTTCAGCATTGGAATTGTTAACAGATAAAACTTAAAAGTCGACTATTTGAATATTAAAAATTGAACTGTGAAAAGTTCAAATATTAAAAATTGAAAATTAAATTTCCAACAGATGCGTTTTTAAAAACATAAAAATTAACAAACGAACTTAATGTTAAAAAAGTTGAAAATTAATTTTTTATTTTTTAATTGTTAAAAATTAGAACAGAATCAAAACCTGAGTTTTCAATAAGTTAATGATTTAATTTTTGATTTTTAACAGTTGAAGTTTTGATAGCTTCCAAGAAAATTTAATTTTGAATTTTCAGCAGTTAAAAATTTTAAACAATATGGAACAGAATTTTCATCATTTGAAGTTTTGAAAATTTGAAAATTAAATTTTTATTAGCTGAATTTTTGACAGCTAAAAATTAATTTTTTTTGATTTTCAATAGTTGAAAGTTGAAGAAAATAATTAATTGAATTTCTCACAGTTTAATTTTCAACAGATAAATGTGTAACACTCTAAATTTAATTGATTAAAATTGAATTTTTAAATGTTCAGCACTAAAGACGATTAATAAAATTTAATCTTCAAAAGCTAAATTTTCAAACAGTTTTTAATTTAATTTTCAATTTTTAACACTTAAATTTTCAGAATAAAAAAAATTAAATTTTTAATTTTCAACAGTTGAAAATTTAAGAAAATTTAAAACTGAATTTTAAGAAAGTAAAAATTACGAATTTCAATTTTCAACAGTTAAATCTTTGACGGCTAAAATAAAAGAAAGAAGTATAAATAAGACGAGAATTAATTTATCGATAATCAAAAAAAAATTAGTTCACAAAATGATAAGTATTTATATTTTAGAAATTTAAACTGCGGATTGTAAAAAGATGGTCAAGATTTTGCTTAAAAGTAGGATTTTTGGAATCATAATACATTTTTTCTTCCTGTTGTTAAAAGTCTGTGTCCTCCTTCAAGGTCCGTTAAAAATTTTCAAAAAAATAAAAAATTGACAAAATGACGGTGATTTTTTTGTAAATATTTTAAGTCAATTTTCTCAAAAACCTCACCGGTTTCTTTTCTTGATTTTTTATAGATTCGGCCTAATGTAATGAGTCTCTTTACACTTTAATTGATCTTGCGGTATTTTTGGAATTTTTGCGAAAATGTTAATCTTATCAGAACCAGAAAGAAAAATATAAATACCTATATAAGATTAAAAAATATCACATTTGAAAAAAAAAATTTTTACCATTTTTTATTAATTTGTGTTTTTATTTTTTTTAACTGAAGTAATCATAACATTATTAGAAAAATATGTTGCAGTAAATTTGGTGAAGAGAAGTATATTTAAGAGTGGAAAAGTCATCTGTTGTAAAAACAAAAAAAAGAGAATTTTTGAATTAAAAACAAGTGTTAGAAATGTTTTATTTACATAGTTTCTCATAAGAATTTACTAAATACAAGTTTTGGTCAAAAAAATCCATTTTCTTAAAAGAAGTCGATTTTTTCAAAAACGAGTCGCAATTGGCAAATAAAAAATGATATTATTTAAACCGTTTAACGAAACAACATTTGAAATTGACAGAGAAATTTTTTTTTTTCAATTAGTAGGCATTCAATGGACTTTCAGTATGAATATTAATTGAAATTGAAAAAAAAACTGATTATCTTCTTGTAAGCTTTGTTTGATAACATGGCAATTAGTGAGAATAAAAACATAAATTTTTCAAGCGATAGCATTTTATATTCAAGTAAAATATGTAGAAAGAAGACCACATAATTTAAGTTGTCTGTGCATATTTCATGCATGCAAGACCGTGTGCGCGCATAATTTCTGGTCTCGCGCATGATACGTATATAGCTGAGGGAGTCGCGCATAGGCGCATGATTTGAACTCTGTGAGGATTGAGTTGATTAATTTCCGCAATAATTAAGAAGCGCAAAAATGAATAGAAAATGTAATCCCTTTCCCCCATAATCTATTTTTTAGTCCCTTATTTGCTCATATTGTCATAACTTTACAGGGATTAAATTTCCATATAAATCTCGGCTTATCGGGTGTTTACATCAGCACGCATTAAGCGTGCAATCGTGTTTCATAAAATTGTACCTCCATACTTTATCGGATGGATCGTCAATAAAAAAAGTAGCCACATTATGCAAATTTTCCTCGTCTAGTACAAAACATGAACAAATGGGGTAAGCAGTCAAGAAAATTAATTTTTGATCAATTTTAAGGGCAGTTTTTTAATCGAGAGAAGGAATTAAACTAAATTTTAGAAGACAAGAGAAAATCTGTGAGTTTATTGCGATTTTCATTATTTCTTACTCACAGAATGTAAGTGAGAACAGGGCCTTAGTGCCCCGACTAATATCACAGCCAGACACAACAAATAAAACGTCATGTACTTTTTCGGAAAAGAGTTATTTTTGAGTATATGGTAAAACATGGTATCATTATTTGCTAAAATCATTAATTAAGTCAGATCAGTGATTTCACCAAAAATTTCAAAAAATAATCTGAAAATAAAATTGATCAACACTTTTTAGGACTAAATTAAATTATAATGCATTTTAAAGCTTTGATTACCCGCCGTTCGCGCGCTTATTTGAAATATTTAAAAACACATTTTTTCGCTTATTATTAATAATAAAATATAATTATATTTTAACTTGTTCAAGTAGTACGTGAATAGTGCCTAATATATTCTGAGCATGAGGTTAAAAAATAAAATAAGTAATTGGTATATAAAAAATTTGTTATTTAATGTCATTCTTTTATATATTGCTCTTAAATATTGTTACTAATTTATGCATTTAAAATTTGTTATTTGATTTCTAATAAATAAAA
>JAUELO010035264.1:0-10544 GCA_032357855.1 Amphibolips quercusostensackenii | reverse complement strand
AACGCCACCTCAAGGTAGGCCTAGTGGCGCCATCTCTTGGTCAGGCCGGAAACTTATCAATCCACCCTCGTAATACTAATCCGGTTTAGCTTCCCGTTCTCCAGTTTTTTTTTAAAGACTAAATTAGCCAATTGGGTCTAACCAGCCTCCATAGTATGGCGCTTTAACAATCACAGGCATCGTAGAGAGCACATATATAGGAACAACATAAACTAAAACTTTAGCTTCAGGTTAGCACTGAAGAAGTAAAATTGTAACGTTCACAAAACGTCGGCTAGATTTGTAGTTTTGCACACGATTGAAATTCTAGAGAATTCATGTATCATAATAATACATCGTAAAAGCGTTAAGCCTATAATTAATTCAACAATTACTGCAATCGTAAAGGCTTTAAGAATTTTATGATATTTGCAAGAGAACTTCTTTCTATCTAAGCCTAGCACCGAAAACTTTTTGCCACACACAAATGTATTTTTTGAAACAATAATAAAGTTTATTTATTTTTTTTTTTGTATATAATCTGTACTGACGAAATGAAAATTTTGATATGATCTAATCCCAAGAAAAAAATTTTTATATTCTTTTATTGAAAATCAAAAAATTTTAAGCATAACTGCCCAATCCTAAGTGTAAATACAGATCATAATTTAATTATTAATAATTTTTTAAAGGAATTTGCTTTTCTATGAAATATTTAGGATATTTTAAGAAGATTCTTATGAACAACCATATATGATTCAAAAGGATTTAAGTATATTTTCGGATTTTAGGTGAAGCCTTGATCTGAAAAATGCGCAAAATTTCATCCATAATTACACTGGTTGACGGTGGTTCACTTTTCAGTCAAAAATTTTTTAATTGGAAAAAGAATAACGAATTTCTAACAAGTTTCATCTTGAATAAGAGGTGAAGTTTTTTAAAAATAAATAATTCTTCCATCAGAAAGAAAAACTTTTAACGTAGAAGATTAACTTTCACCCAAAAAACAAAATTTTTCTAGAAAATGCATGAAGTTTTAATTAAATTGCTACAAAGCTAAGCTAAAAAGACAATTTTTTTACAAAACAGTTAAATTTCTAGCCTAAAAATATAAAACCTAAACAAAAAATTTAACTTTTTACCAAAGAGGTAAATTTTGCAAACAATACAATAGTTGAATTATCTACTTAAATTATAGAATATGTCACTCATGAATGCAAATTTTTTACAATACATTTAAATTTTTTGACGTTATATATTAAGTTTCAACAAATAAATTTAATATTTTACCAAAAAGTTAAATTAAAAAAATATGCAAATACTAGATAATAGTTTGTTGCATCAAGAATAGACGAATTCAAAAAAAAAATGAATTCTCAACCAAGTCTTCTGATAAAAAAAATCAAACTTTGAACAAAAGAGTTTAACTTTGAGCTAATTAGTTAAATTTTCAATAAAAAAATTAATTTTTAACAAAATAGCACAACTTTTAAAAAAACAGTTACATTTTTAGCCGAAAAAACATTGCTTTTCGGAAAAAAAGTTGCGTTTTTAAAGGAATAATTTCATTTTTAACTAAATTCTAGAATTCTAAACCTAACAAGATGAATTCTACACCAAAAATAGAATAGTGGAATTTTCTACTGATAAGAATAAAGTTTTTACAAAATATAGTTGAATTTTCTTATTAGGTTCTAATAATACATTTCGCAAGTATAAAAAAAAAGAAAAGGAGAAGCTTCTTGAAAACAGGGAAAAGAAGAAGAGTGGTGAAAGAAAAAAAGGTAACTAGGAAAATAAAATAAAGTTTGAAATATGAAAGTATTTTCAAAGCTTATTGTGTTTTCACTGAACTGTTGTTACCGTTGCAGGAACATTTTTCGCAAATTACCAGAAGTTCGTTAAAATTTATTATGAGGGAGTATACTTAACTTTATTCAAGTTTATAATGGTAATTTCACCGACCACCCCCCTTTTCTTTATTTTTTTTCCATTTTTATTTTCTGGTATCAAGTCCCCCGCCTTCAAGTCCCTAGACAATGGGTTGGTAAAATTGTTTATAAACTGTCTCTCGGCTAAATAGTTTTATATTTTTGTAGACTAGATATATCAAAAAATAGATCCTCTTGCTGGCTTAGGAAGTTTTCATTTTTGAAAATCTTATATTCTAAAATGGTCTTTCTGTTCGTTGAATTTCTGATCTAAGAAGGAAAAAAAATTCAAGCTGCATTCTACTGACTTCATCCCATACCTTAGGGTCAGGAGAGCAAAACCATGGTGGAGTAATGGGAAGGAGCAGATTAAAGAAGTGGGATTAAGATCAGGGTAGGCTAGTCAGATAGCATGAGAGAAGATGTGATAGATGAGTAGAGAGAAAGGGAAGAATGGAGTTAGGGAGAAGTGATCAGATAAGGGCAAAGATTCAAAAGACCTAATGTCTTAATAAGCTACAAAAACCTTTTTTGGAGGTAAATGTCGCCTACTTTGACTCATTCCATAAGATGAATTTGCAAATTATTCCTTACTTTTAAAAATTTAAATAAAAAATGATTGGTTCTTAAACGCGGCTATTGTATATTGTTCGGTTTGCGAAGAATTTATAGATTGGTATTCAATCTTTTCATAATCTTAGATCTGTGTCTTCTTTACAGAACTAAACGCAACGAAGCCGGGAAAAGATTCATCTACAGGAGAGCGTCGAGCAATAGGGCGACCGCGAGGAAGTCGCATACATCAAGAACAATTTCGAGTCGCAGATCCTAAAGACGGCCCAGCAGATAGAACTGTCCATTATGGGGAGATCGAGATTCAAGTGTGGATGGATAATCGTTCAAGAGTGCGAAAGGCTATCTATCCAAACAATTATATTCCTCAAGCTGCTTATTATTCGTATCACAATTTTCTGATCCGTACCATAACTCTGAATAACCTAAAATTTGTGACATATATTAGTCAGCTAGGAGGACTTATCGGAATTAGAGGACCAAGAAGAACAGGTGAATAAATGTGGCAACAATTAGGCTTCTGTGTTTCCGTCCTACTGAAAGTATTCACATGAACCCCTATATAGGATAATATATGGGAATCTGCATGAACTATTGTTTTATATCGTATGGACGAATCGGGACACGAAACGTTCTATGAGCAAATATAAAAAACCAAATGAGAATCTAGTCGGGAACTACATGTATTAATATTTTCATTTTGTGTGCACTCTCATAACGTACTTTTGTTTTTTGATTTTTTTGTCATTGCCTATTTTGGCAATTAGCATCCACAAATTTAATGTGAATGGTATATTGACTTGTAAGGTGCCAGACGCCTTTTTAGCATCACTCCAACTTTTCAAACCTTCTCAAAATATTGGAAACACAGATTTGTCTTCCAACAAATCCCTAGCTCAGACAGTAGATAGGTTGGTAGAGGCGAGAAAAATATCGTGACACTGAACTTAAATTAAGAATAGTATAATTGTGCGTTTATTAAGTGATATAACAAAAATAAGATATTTAATCATGAAGTGACCAGACAAAAATTTTAATGCTAATTTTTCATTAGCATAAACTCTTGACGGTGTTTGTCTGTTTTATTTCCAGAAGGGAATAATATTATTGCACAAAAATTTTGCTGAACGCAAAATTATACACTGGAAAAAATGCTAACAACTAACACACCAAGTAAAATCCAAGTATAAAATTTTATTTATCATGGTATTGCGATTACAGCTTAACTGCGTCACGCCAGAAAGAACGCGCATCATAAATCGAAAATTCACTAACTCTCACTAATCGCTTTTGAATCTAACTCAAAAATCATTCTCCAATGTGTCCGGTTGGACACATGGATCTGTTTGAGGCTTCTCGTTCGATCATTAAAGTTAACCAGCGCTTGGCTCGGTTATAATTGAATGGAGCCGTCATACTAGATGGAGTGTAATTTATCAGCTTTTAAGTTGTTCTCACTCTAAAACCTATAATAATGATAATAATAATAATAATAAAATAATTTGAACTCATAACTTAAACATTTTACTACCAAAGGAATAAATAAAAGACATAACAGTTAACGCAAAAATAAAAACAAACCTGACTATCCAGAAGGAAGCTAAGATGTAAGAGTAACGTTTTGACATCCGGGCGTCCATAATTTCTTCTTCCTGATTCTGCAACGATAACCAACACCAGATTGCCGTGCCCTGTCAGGCCTTTCGGCTTTCCTACTTCTCTCCATCTTACCAAAATCTCTAGCTGTCAGGTGCTGCCCTCTTTACCTTCGTGTCTGGTTGCCTCTTTATATGAGTTACTCGGGTATGCCGCTAGTAGTGTGCCGAATCTAACTTTTGGCAAGATAGCTTCGCGTAGTGTTTTGACAGGTGTCCGGCATGGTATAGCTTAGTAAGTCGTAATTAAATGCATTATCAAAAAGGACGCGGTTTAATTTTGAGTCGGACAAGTGTTAGTGGAGTAGGCCCCAGTGAACTCATAATGCCTCGGATAGTGCAGTTTTTTTTCCTGGTCAGCTAAGCAGTAGCGCGTATTTGCGAGATAAAAAATTGCAAAGAGAACAAAATATTAGAAATTTTGTTTGCAATTGGAGATAGGACGTCAGGTCCCGACTTGAAATAGACCTTCAGGTACCTATCCATCTTGAATTTCAGTGACAGGTAACATGTAATTATTATTTCGTCTAACAAAATTTGAAGAAAGTGGATATGTAACCCTAGCCTAAGTTGACTCTATTCACACTCATTCTGTACACAAAAATTCGTCTATACTTATACCTCAATCGTCTTAATTTTTAGCTGGTGTTGCTCAAGGTCATTTTGCTGTTAAGAGTTAATTAATAGATTTAATAAAATCGAGGGGGGGGGGTATGCACAAAAAGTAGCAGGCCCTCTTTAAATGGCTACAATAATGCATTATACTCAAATGAGCAGCTATCTGTTTAATTTCTTTTACATTAATATTTTATGTTCTTTATTTAAACTATAAATCAATAACAAATTAAGTTTCTAAAATTTTCAGTGATTACATTTTAAGAACTTAATGTTGAGATTGATTTCTTCTATTTTTAAATTCACCAATCTTTTTTTCTTTCCAAGGTCAGCAATTTACGCTAGAGCCTACTCCATTAGAATGGTATATCAATTATGGTGCTAATCACTTCAGGCTTACGGTAAGGAACTCAGCCCCCACTGAGATGAGCCTCATGCCTGAAAATGTACACGTAGTTGGAGAACATACATCCTACCCAATTATTGTAGCTGGCATACGATTTAAGGTGTTTAGAGGAGGGCCTCTTGGATTAATTACGGGAGCTGAGCTTGGCTCTTCATGATTGCATAAAGATTATTGTATACATAGGAAGAAAAAATAATTAATCAATATTGTGTTATGTTTCCGTTATGTATACTACTGAATAAATACATGATAAACTGAAAATTACTTTTATAGCGGTCTCTTTTTCCTATTTTAAGAGAAATACTCTTTTGTCCCTTATCTTCAAAAAGCTTTTAATTTTTCCTATTATTTTTACTTAAATGCGAAAAAAATAGAACTTTATGAAAAAAATTCACCTATTTTATATCAAAAAATAATTCTCCCCAATAAAAAGTCTATTATTATATTTTTGGTTCCAAAATTTTTTTTTGTTAGGATCTTTACTATTTAGTTTAGGATTAAAATATTCTCGTATGGAATCGTTTTTTCAGTTATGAATTTATTTTTAACTGAAAAATCGACTTTTCACTTTTTGGCTAAAAATTGATCATTTTAAGATCAAAGTTCATTCATTTTTAGAAATTTTCCGACAGATTTAAAACATAGACGATAAAACCCACCAGAATCAGAATGGTAAATTGCAATCTCTAAGCTGAATCACACAAGTGATAATTTTTAAACATAACTTATGTTTTTTGAGAAAAAATCACTGAAAAATTTTAATACTTGTGGCCTTGCGGCAAATTTTTCCTCTTGAATTGAAAAGATACGTCTTACTAATTTTTTTTAAAAAAACAACATATTTCCTAGCCAAGACATTCTGCGGCTTGCAATATAGTCTATGTTTAAATCATTAAAATTTCAAACTGTCAATTCTATAATTTAGACATAAAAAAATTTATGACGTATTTCAAAAGCTCCTTATTCTACTGCTAAAACCATTTCAAATTTGGGAATATAAATTTAACTGAACTTTTAGTTTAAAAATTGTATAAAATTCAAAATGAATTCCAGACTGTAAAAACTAAAGCAAGTAGCCCTATACAAAAGTAGTTAGAAATATTGGTAAGCATTTTGAAAAGCTTTCATTCATTTTTTAGATTTGCACAAAAACATTAACATTTTTGATAGAAAATTATTTATAAACAATTGATTATTTCCGTAATTGCAGCTCTTGAACAAAACTGAAATATTTAGATATAGCCGTTTTAGAAGGAGGATGACTATGTTAAATGTGTTTATTAGTAAAGACTATACATGCAAAAAAAATTTTTTATTTATTTTACAAACACAAAATTATCTTTATATTTTTCATTTAAAAAACAAATAGAAGAGATTTTTTTGTGAAAAGTCGCCATAAATAGAAAACTTTGTCTGACGATTAAAATTAAACCAGAACAAAATTTTTGTCAAGTTTTTGACATTTTTATTTTTTTACTTTCAAGATTGAAAAAGCACTATTTTTCAGCTTTCCGTTTAAAAAATTCACAGTTTTTAATTAAGAATGCTCAAAAATTTCAATAATCTTATTGTCTGAACTGAAAAATAATTTCACTAATTTGAAGTTGGTTCTAAAAATATTTTTAGTTTTTTACAATATTGTTAGAATTTGTAATTGTTTGATTTTGGGCACTACGATGAGCCAATGTTACATTTCTCATTAATTTATCAACAATAATTGATAATTTAGTTTTTAATGCGTCTGCATTTTAAATTGTACAATTCTAACAGTTTTAATTTTAAAAATTCATTCTTGAAAATTGTCAGATTTTTATAAGCTGCATTTACAAATTATTCTTATTCTTATCTCTTTAAATTCACAAATCTTCATTTATTTTTTCGGCTTATGCAAACGCTTTAGTAATAATAAAAAAAACTTTAAAATGATTTAATGTTACAAAAACTACTGCTATCTGATTTTTCTGTTTACTCTCAAAATGTATAAAAACTACTTTTAAGACTTACAAAAAATTTCATATTTTTAATAACAAATTATTGTTTGTTAATAATTTATTTTAATACTCATAGTTCTCGGACGAATCTAAAAACTTTAAAAATAATGCTCAGGAACAAATATAATAATTATTTGCTTTCAATCCTCTAGGTGCAAAAAAGTAGTTTAAAAAAAAGTTCTTACAAAATTGAAATTAAGAATTGTGTACAATTGCACCATATTATACTAGAATTTTTTGTATTCGGGAATAATGTGCAGAACATGATATTTAAAATAACTCATTTCTGGCTTATAAAATTGTCTTGCAATATTTATAAAAATTTATTTTCAAGAAATACTAAGTGTTCAGTTTGTTGTATAAAGAATGGCATTGTACCAAAATCTTATTTCAGTATTGAAATTGTATTTAGTAACAAAAATCTTTATCATTTGAAAAAAAGTTCAACATATTTTTAAGTTAAAAACACTTTTCCAATTTTTTTAAAATTTATGGTTTTCAAGCAGAGAATTTAACATAGAGATAAGAATACTTGATCAGAATACATTTTTATAATGATGAAAGATCTTATTTTTATATCGCAATACTAAAAGAAATATAAGTTTTATTAGTCTTTTAATTAAAAATATTGCAGAAACTTTATAAATTAAAATAAAAGGAAAGAAACTTATAAATGCTTTGTGAGATCTTGGAATATTTTTATTTCATTAGGCGAGTTGATTGCTTTGAAAATAATTTAGTTTTTCTTGAGATATAAAAGTAGTGCTTCAAGGGTTGTCATGTCTCTCATCAAGTGGATGTATAACACCTAATTAGTAGCAAATACATCTTAGAAACAATCCTTTCAAAAAAATTTAATAATGACATACCTTAGGCCCTGGGTGCTTAGACACCAGAGACAGGTAGAAAATAAAAAATTTTAAGTGATAGTCTAAGAGTCAATTGTCAATTGTCTGACGTTTTCAATAACTTAACACAAAAACGTTGTTCCTCAAAAGTACCCCGTTTTGGTGTTGTTTTAAGTTGCAAAGAAAAATGTTACACCAGAGAATAATAATGCAGCTTTGTTCATGTTACAGTTTCACAGTTTAGGTATTCTTATTGAAAGAAAAAAAATATCTTTTTAAGAACATAAAAAATAAGTTACAACAAAAACGACCGAACTGATTTCTGTGTTGAAATCACTTGTAATATATAATATTTCACCTGGCTTAGGCGTCTTTATTAGCAGAAAGATAGCATACAAGGTCTATTACATGTTTCTTGCCATTCAAACAGTTTTTTTTCTATCTTGAAAGACATTATCATGTTTGTTCCACGCAGTTTCAATACATTGAAAATTTTCATAATTGAAAAATGTTAGTGATAAGTATCTATATATAGCAGTACATATGTTTAATATTTCTCACTTACTACTTACCAATTCTATCTGAAAAGATGAAAGTTCTTATCAGCACGCTCTTCCTTACAATCGAATTTCTTTTGCGCTTAAGTGGTAAGTGTACTCAAAATAATATAAATCTCAAATTTAAATACGACATATTACATATCCCCAAAATAAAAAGTTTGATACTATCAGGCTGAAGTTAAAAATACACAATTATTAAACTCTTTTGAATCAACATCTGTTAGACGCGAAGACGCTTTTCTTTGCGATTCGACCATTACTATAGTTTTTTGTTTTAGGGCCTAAAGCTGTTTGATTATTTACTTTTATGGTCTTTATATTCTTAATACATAATAGTATTACATGCCTAAAGCTTCTGTTAATGATTTATTAAATTTTAATCACTGTAAGAGGTTATTCTGTGATCACATTAATTAGCTTCAAAATCACGCAATCTCAAAAGGTGTCGACATATTGTTAATGAAGCTTCGTTAAAGATAACGTTGAATCAACACTAATCAGCATTGCACGAATATTGATTTTAGCTGTGAGAATCTATTATAGTGTCATATACTATGATAATAGTTTTAGGTAAACTTATTTTTGTCTATCCAAATTTGTCTATCCAATTTTAGGTAATGCTTTTGTGAGTATATCAGCTGCATTTCCTGCTGAATCAATTTTACAAACTTTAATTTCTTTTTCTTTCACACATTCATGAACATAATAAGAATGAATTTCAATGTGCTTTGAATTCTTAGTAAAGTTGCCGTATCTAGCTATTTCTACCACACCAGAATTATCTTCATAAATTTTTATCGGTTTTACTTTATCAATTTTAAATATTTTCATTAACTCTTATGCATATTTGATCTCACTAACTGCTTCTGATAACGCTAAATATTCCGCAAAAGTTGATGCTTTCGTTACACAATTTTGTATTCGCGATTTCCAGTAAATCACATTTTCATACAATCGAATTATTTATCTGGTAGTTGATCTTCGATCAGTACTATCACCTGCTAAATCGGCATCTACATAGCAATCTAAGATTTCCAATTTTTTTCTTTTTATTTAACCTGATTTGAGATCTTTTGTTGAATGCAAAAAATTTTGTTTCCATAGGAGTTTTATACACTTTACTATTCCCAATATCATATTTCTTAGCTAGTGACTCTATGTATTTAGTTTGACTCAATTTAATTTTTTTTATTAGAACAATCATAATCAATATTCATACCCAAATATTCTAACAGTCTTTTTATTACTTGTAACTTTTCCTTATTTTTACTACACATTAATACATCATCTAAATATCTTAAAAAATATACTGTAGCATCTCCTTCTTCATGAATATATAAGCATAATTCTATGTTGCTTCTTTCAAAGCCTAGACTTTTGGCATAATCATCAAAACTTTTGTACCAGTTTCTTGGACTTTTGCTTAAACCATACATTGATTTTAAAAGTTTGCATACTTTCTTTGTTCCATCTTCGTAACCTGAAGGTTCATTGTTATATACTTCCGCGATTATTGCACCATATAAAAATGCAGAACTTACATCTACTACTTCTATAAATGAACCGTTTTCACAACAGAATGAGAACAAAAATTTTAGAGCTTGACTTCTTGCAACCGAGGACTATATATCATTAATAACATTTCTTTGTTGAAAACCTCTAGCAACCAGTCTAGCTTTATATCTACCATTCGCTTTACGTGTATATATCCATTTCGAATCTATCACAGGTTTATCTTTGACTTTATCAACTAATACCCAATTTTTTTTCATTATTACTTTTCATTTTAGCGTCCAAAGCTTTGATCTATATTTCATTTTCATCACACGTAATCGCCTCCATGAATGTATTTAGAGCACAAGCATTTATAAAATCAAAGTTTTTTTTTGGGTTTTAATCGTGTAAAGAATACGAATCTTGCCGACGTTTCGTGAACGTTGCAGTTCACTTCCTCAGGGCTAACCTGAAACTGAAGTTTCAAGTTAT
>JAUELO010035254.1:0-10544 GCA_032357855.1 Amphibolips quercusostensackenii | reverse complement strand
TTTTGGCAACAATAAAATGCGGCAATGTGGACACATAGAATAACGTGGCACATGGGGCAATATAGCACGCAGAGTCTGTGTTTTTGTTTCGGGTAGTATATTTAGTACAATACTGTACTATCATTTCCAACAACTTACACAAAATTGCGTCTATGTTTTTAGTCAGGGTAGAATTTATAGTGAAATATTGTACGATATTTTTTTAAAAATAAAGATCAAATAAATAAAAGTTATTAAGACTTTAGTGGCGGATGAAATAAATAAATTGTACTTCAATTACAAAGAAACTATTTTTCATGTTTGATCCTATTACACTCTTTAGTCTTTAGAATAATATTTGCTTCATAAATTGTGAAAGTTATGAGATAAAATTAAATTTTATCGAAAAAAATTCAAGTTTTTTAAAGCATAAGTCGCTTTCTTGCAACCCTTTCTTGTGAATTATCTTATCTTGCAATTTAATTGAAACACTCTAATGATATCCTTACTGCAAATTAATTGTTTCTACCATAACAGAGTCATTTGCCTATGTCAGTTGGGTAGTAATTAATCATAGCCTTATTGACAATAGCTGTGAATCTGCATATTACAAAAATTGCATCCCTTCATGAAGTTTCAGTTCACATTGTCAGAGTAGCACTTATAATTAAAATTTTCGACTTTCTACTAAAGTAACTATAGATTTAAACAAATATATAGAGTGAAAGGCATGGCTTCGTGTGCCGCAATTTTGGTTCAAATAGCCCGATTAAAATCGGGACCTGGAAAATGGGCAATTTGTAGCGAAACAAAGATGCTCATAAAATGTGTGTTTTTCAGTTATACAAGTTTTACCCCCTAAATTTATTCCATTTAGTAAAGAAATACTTACAGAGATATTATTTGATAAAAAAAATTGTTTATTGGTTCCCCTAGGCTGTTTTGGGTCTCAAAATGAACTTTTTTAGTTTTGAATTTCAGAAAAATTAAAATTTATGGCTAAACAATTCTTCTATCCCAAAAAGTATTTGTTATTTATTGAGAAGTAAACTTTTAATTTTATGAAACAAAAAAAAAATTTTTGAAGATATAACCGGGCTTAGAATACAAAAATTGATAATTTTATTACAAATAATATTTTGAAATTGCCCTTAAAGCTTTTTTTTAATAATAATCACGAGATTTCTTCTACATTGTAAGCAAAACTTTTTACATAAGGAATAAATTTAAAATATTTATACAATGTGACTTAAAATTCTCAAATTTTTAAATAAACCCGAAATACGGATTTTTATATGTTAAAGATTTCTATACTAGTTTTTACTCTATTATTACCTATTATTTACATCGAAAAAGATGTGAGCTAGTTAATCAAGGTCGATTTCGGTGCAATCCTACTTTTTTATCAGTTTTCTTTATTGATTTCATGGAATTTTTATTTGCTGTAAATAAGGGTGGATATGTAATGATCGGTAAAAATATATGTTAAATTACTATAGGAATCTTGAAACTGTAAAAATGTGTATTTTTTTGTGTATTTGGAAGGTCAAGATTATTTTCTATTACCCGGTTTGAATATTTTTTATTTCTTTTTTATAAAGAATATTCTCGTTATAATGTAAAAAAATCCTATGCATATTATTTCAGAAAAAAAAATGTTTTGGGCATTTTCAGAATATTAATTGTAATGAAATTACAAAGTTTTGTATTTAAAGCCCGATTATAACTTCAAAATGTATTTGCTTATTTTGTAAAATTTATTTTTTATTCCTCAATAAATATTTCACAATTTTTTAGCAAGAAAAGAATTTCTGAGTCTTAAATTTCAATTTTTTAAAAATTAAAAACCAAGAAAATTTGTTTTTAGACCTGAAACGGCCTAATGTAACATCTTAACAATTTTTTTCCAATTAAAAGAAAATTCAGAGCAGTATTTTCATTAAAAGGAATTAAAAAAAGGTGCAGCATTTGCAAAATTCAAAAACACCAGTTTTTGGGCACCCTAGCTCAAGCAATTCCTTGATGAAAAAACTCCTATAAAAAGCTTTTTTTACTGAATATATGACAAGACTTTCTCAGAGTGAATTTTTTTATTTCATTCACTCTGGATAAAATATTGACAAGCTTATCTGCCCTAAGCTTTTAGAGCCCCATTTTAGCTATACAAGGTTTTATTTGAAAATTCAGTGTAGAGCATTTGATTATTGTTACAAGTATTATTTTAAGAAAAAGGCCTTTAAAGATGTATATAAAATAAACAAATTATATAGATAAACTTTCACCTAGTTCAACTTAGTAGTTGAAGAAAAAAACTTAAAGTTAAATTTAAGCCAATAAATACGTTTAATTTAAGGTGTAACAAGCTTAAACTGTAAAAAAGTAAGACTTTTTTTCTATGATGGCTTGCATTTTAGGAATTTTACACCACGATGAAGAAAACCTACTAAAAAAAGAAAACAGATGAGGAAAAATGTGGAAAAAATATTTTTGGCATCTTTGAACTTTTTTTTAAAACTTCAATTATTTATCCCTTTTTTGCTTTATCATATTTTTACCCTACAAGCCCAGACAAGAAAAATGTTAGAGTCTTGATACTCTTCACTTTTAAGACTTTAAGACATGAATGCCTTCAACTTGGTAAGATTCGAAGTTTGATGAAAAAGGTCTTTATTTCCGGAAGTCGCAGGTGTGAGAAGTAATAAAAGTAGAGGTAAAAATGTGTATCCTGAGGGAATAACAGCACACTCGTAAGCCGCGCGACCGTCGCGACGCTAAAGGTGAAAGGCTCTGGGTCGGAACCCCAGTCATATTTTACGAGCAATGTTTTACGCATCAGAACTTCGCGACGTAGAACGTAAATAACTTTGGTGAAGCGAGCGGCAGATCGAAGGCAGAGGGCGTTTATGGGTCATTTTCCCTAAATTATCATTTGCGCGGAAGGAATTTCAAAAAGAAATTATTTATTTATACATAAAGGTGTGGCGCCAAGTTTGGTATTCAATCGTTTTACTTTGAAATGTAAACACTGATTTATTTTTAAGAGAAATTCATGATTGATACTTGCCAGATGAATGACGCGCTTTTTAACGTCATCTACTTAATGCACATTAGTTTTAAAGAAAAAAACGGAAGCATAAAAGATGAGGCCCTGACATTTAGTCAACTGGGCGAAAGAGATTTAAATGTCACTATTTAGAGGCATATAAAGAGCTAGCGGTACCTATTATGCATGTAACATTATTTCAAAGACATTTAATAGCTTTTGAGCTCGCTTTAGTACAGGATTGCATGACTGTTACATGCCAGAGGAACGAGATTTGAGGGTTACACACAGAAAAGAATAATTAGTACAATAAAAAAAGATCACATGTGATTATTTCAAAACATTATCTACTAACATAATCTAGAAAAATCCCAGAAATTGTAGGAAGTTTTGAAGAAAAAAAAACTTACAGGAAAAATGGATCATTTCATAAGAATCACCGTTATACGTTTTTATACGCGAATTTCTCTACTTCAGTCGTCCTGATGAGGGAAAGAGTCGACATCACCAAGGGACGTTCCGGAAAGACTGATGTATCTGATCTCTCTCGATCGGAAGTGACAAATTTTATTGTCGTGACAATACCATTTCGGGAAATCCACCAAAAGGGGATCAGTTGTATAGAAATGCAATTTAACCTCTTCAATCTTCTTCGCTCACATTGCTTTGCAGCAAAATTTTCTACAAACAGCTGACATGCTTGAATTGCTTCAAACCATATTTGTAAGAGCAGATGAAGGGAAAAATTTTAACTTTTTTCTTGAGCTTAATATTTTTAAGCCCTAAAATTTGCTATAATTTTTCTGTCATGTCTATGAGATAGTTTATTAGTATGAGTTCGTTTAACATTTTAGAAAATTGTCTTTAACATGAAGTTGTTTCCCTAGTACGGAAATGCTCTATCTTTCATTTTCAAGTTGTTAATTTTGCACTACAGATTAAAATAATTAAATTTTAAAAATCTTGATGCACTATTTCCTAATCAATTGTTTTTGACGACTCAGATTCAAGATCATAATTTAAGAATTCTTCGATTTTAAACAAACTTTGAAAGTGTTTAATTTTTAATATTTCAAGTTTCAATTATTTAATTTTGAAAGTTTCCAGATAGAAATATTTTTATTTTTAACATTTCAGGAGTAGTACTCACCTCGAAGGCTTACAATATTGAAAATTCTTTAATGTTAACGATTTGTGATTCTCTCAATATCAATTAAGCACCATTAGTGATCTGGGAAAATGTTAAATAATTTTAAAATGACCAGAAATTCATTTTTGTTATCAAACAATTTCACTATTAAATCTTTCCAAATTGCAAAATTTATTATATTGAAAGTCATGATACTCAGTTTTAAATTTCAATTCTTGAAACCTACAAAATTGTCTGGTTTTTCAAGGTTATCGAAACCATAGAACATCAAGTTAAAAGAGTTCAAAGTTACATATTTTCAAGTTTGAGAAATTTTTAGTTAAAAAGTGTTGAATAAAGTGCCTCTAGAATCAATTAAAAACAATGAAAAATTAGGAAAATAATTTGGCAAATCTAGGTTTTAAGAATGAAAGGTCTTTTAGAATTAAGCATTGAAAATTAAATTTTCTTTTATTAAAAACTGCTTCAAAATATTAAACATGTCAAACTCAAAAGAAAACAATTTCAAATCAATAAAATAAAAACTGTATTGTTTCAAAAATTGGTATCATAGCGATTTTGTCCTGTATTATTTTTTATTTAATTTTTAATTTGCAATGGTATATTTTTAAATTGTCTGATTTTTAGTTCATGCTTTAAAACAATAAAATTATCCAAAATTTAAAAATATTTCTTTGGGAGTCTTTAAGTATTAATAATGATTCTCAATGAACTTTTTAGAATTAAAACAGAGAAAAATAGAACCATCTGAAATTGATTTCTCAGTAATTGAATATTTTTACATTCTCATCCTATAATTAGAAGGTATTATATTTGCGTAAAATTTGACCCCCCCTTTTTTTGTCAAATGTCTATGTTTTGAGACCCCCTGAATTCGAAAAAACAGGTTTTCACGAATGGGTCTGTCTGTACGTATGCATGTCTGTCTGCATGCATATATGTCTGTATGTATGTCTTTAGGTCTGTAGATTTTTTGTTTGTTAGCACGATAACTATCAAAAAAATTAACAGATTAAATTGACCTTTAGTATACACTTTTAGTGTCTCAAATTGAAGGTCAAGTTTGTTTGCCAGCCATTTTGGATAAAAATCCAAAAAGTGAGCACATTTTGTACAGTTTTGAGACCACTTTTGTCAAGATTGAAAAATTCTATGAACTGTTATAAGTAGTACTTAAAAAGGCCAACAATTTATACCAATGAATTTTTTTGTTAAAAAAAAACATGAGTTATAGCATTTTCAAAATAAAAAAAACAAAAGAAAATAAATATTTCAAGCCAAACAACGCACGATACAAAAAAATGCCGAGAAAGAGAAAAGTTGAATTCTAAACACCCTACAAAATAATATTAACAACTTTTAAATTTTCCTGCAAAATCGAAAACTTTAATTTTAGTTGCACAAAAAATAATAAAATATCAAAAATTCTATTTTGCGGTCAAATTATGCAAAATTAGACAAAAGTTGTAGTAACCAAAACTATTCATCCAAAAAAGATCTACGAATTTGTTATTATTCACTTTTTGACACTATGCGTAGTTTTTCTTTTATTCGCAAAAAACAGCATTTAAAATAGAAAGATTAAATTTTTAGACAAACAACACAAGCTACAAAGAAAATGAACACAAAATGTAATCATCAAAAAAGAGCTGTAAATCTTTTATTAATCACGTTTTGATAGAATTTGTAGTTTTTGTTTTATTTCTGAAAATAACATAGACAATAAAGAAAAAAACACTTTTTTGGACAAACGATGCAAGGTTCAAAAACAGATTTAGCCAGTCATTTTGGCTAAAAATTAAAAAAGAGCATTTTTAAAATTGTTGAGACAATTTTTTTTCAAGATTTCAAAATTCTGTTTACAGATTCTTGCAGTACGCAACAAAAAAAACGATCAATTTATTCGGATAATTTCTTTCAATAAAAAACAAAGCACCAAAGTAACAGCATTTGGAAAATTATACAAAAACAAAGGAAAATTAAACAAAAACAAAGGAAAATAAAAATTTAAAGCCAAACAACGCACGATATAAAATAAAGTGAGGAGAAAAACGTTGCCTTTTTAGCTCTCTGAAAGATCATCGTTAAAAGTGTTTGAATCTTTTTTGAAAATTAAAAATTCAAATTTTGATTTCACGAAAAATAATAAAGAATCAAAAGATACAACAAAAAATAAATAGACAAGATTTGTTAATGCAAAAAAGAGCTACAAATTTGTTGTTAATTATTTCGTAATGGTGTGCGTGATTCTTGCTCTAATCGTGAAAAATAACATTAACAATGAAAAAAAATTAATTTAAGAAAAAACGACGCAAGGTATGAAAAAAATGAATAAACAAAAAGTATGCGTTCAAAAAAGATCAAAAAAATTTGTTAGCGATTACTTTTTGATAGAACGCGTGGTTCTTTTTGGTTGAGGATTAAACTATTTTGTTAAAAATTCGTATCTCTTGATGGAATTCAGCTCTTTTCACATTAAAATTAAAGTATTTTTTGGTTGAAATAGCAACTATTATATTTTATTTGAGTGTTCATTTATTCTTCTTGGAACTTTATCTACTAAGTAGAAAGTGAAACTACTTTGTTAGAAATTAATCTTTTTGTTTGATGATTCATCATTTTAGTTGAAAATCCTCTTTTTTTAATTTTAACTATTTTGCTTTAATCTGTTCTTGGTTAAACTAATTTTTTAAAATGAAAATTCAATTATTTAGTATTTGGTTAGAAATTCATCATCTTTGGTAATTTTGGAAAGCAAAACGCACGATCAATTTATTTCGGAGCGCGATACGCGACGACTAAATCGCGTACCGTAAGCAGCACTTTTTTCAAACTTTGTTGTTTTTATTATACGGTGCACAGAAACGAGCATGGGCAGCGAGGTTTAAATGATTTTTGAATAAAATATCGAGCGTGAAGCGCGAGTGTCTGTGTGAGAAGGTGTTTCTTAAGGTCGATAGAACCTTAAGTAAATTCGTTCTCCTTTTGATTTAAAACTAAATTAAACCAAAAGCATGTAACAGCGATAAAGCTTACAAAGCGAGCATTCACCCGCAAAGCGCGCAACAGCGAATGTATTATACATATATATAATTTGAAGCAAATTCGTAGATATAATTAAGATCTATAGAGCCTTTTGCAAATAAACTTCCTTTTTAATCTAAAATAAAAAGAATTTAACAATTATTTTAATCGTAGAGGTTTTGACAGTTTTATAATATTTGCAAATAAACTTCTCCTTTTTATATCAGTCGAGCGAATTTTGTCGAGCCATTTTGAGTGCAGATAGTACTTGGATGGGTGACCATCCGCGACTGATTGGGAATTAATTCATACAATGATTCTTAGCCCAGCTTAGTAAAGGGAAAACCTGCCAGCAACAGGTGAAATAATAACAATCAAAATAGCCATAATAAGAAAGTCAGGTATCATCAGAAAGTATATTCTATCGTTTCTTATATTTTATTATTAATACATACTTCGAAATAGTATATGACACTGAAGATGAATCTGAAAATGTTGTTTGTTGTCATTTTGAATTTCTAACTTTTGAATCTGTATATGCGGCTCATGAATACATTTTTACTGAAATCTTATCACCTATGGCTGAATATATCAACTGCATTCCGACGTGTCCAAATTATTAGGTTCCGTATCAGAGAAACAAAATGAAAAAATGCTACAGAGTTGAGGGCACTGCTGGTGTACGCAATATAATTTATATGGTATTTTAAAGCTTCAACGTTTCGACACGCGTGTTAGACCCTTCTCATCTGGTCTCTCCGAAGTGAAACCTTGTCAGTTAGATACGCTGATTTGCACTATAAGGCCATTTACATTTATATTATACTTTGTGTTTACTGCAACTACAAATTATGTCTATCTACTGTGTAAAGGTTTCCCCTACAGTCTTACACTTTAGGAATAAAATTGCACAAAGAATTTCTTGTTCCAAGAGTGCAGTTCTTAATCACATCACCGGCAGGTAATGTTTTCAGCAACGGTTTCCGTTTTTTCTGGAGGTTTCCTATGGAAGATCTGTGTTCTATAACAGACGCAAGCAGAGGCAAACGAGACTAAGACTGCTAAGTAGGCGGAGAACTTAAAAAAACTGGCAAAGCTCGGAATGGTTGCACAACACTGCCAAAGTGACAATGTTACCACAGAAATCTCGCTTTTCCTACCGTAGCCGGATAATAATTCTAATGTTCCGTCCACAAACAGCTTATACAAGACCCTTCAATTTTTTTTTTAATTTAGTCATAAGCAAAGCACTTACATTAGCAGATCATAAGCTATTTTTCTCATTTCTATGAAATGAAGTACCAGTGTTTCATGAAATGATAACACGAATCGTGAGCTTACTAAAAGGAATATTTTGTAGCGTGAACCGATTTTTGAATATTTTTACAGATTTTTAGATATTCTTGGTAAATTTACAAACTTATTCTTTAAAGAGCATATTTTGAAGTCACCATGCACAAAAATTCCGCATAATTTCCCGGTTACTTTCCAGGCAACCAAACCTTCGGTTGATTAATGAAATTCGAGTTAAAATTGGAAAGTTCAAACTGTTGAAGCTGAAGATTTTTTAATTTGAAATAATTGAACATAAACCACAAACAGAAGCAAGACATAATTAAACTCTTCTTAATTTTAAACTTCCCAAATCTTTTAAATTAAACCATAAAAAATTTTTTTACTCAAAAGCTTTTTATTCAATCGTTTACTAATGAAAAAGTTTTAAAATGAAAACCTTCTAATTTTAATATCAAACTTTAACTCTACAAATAAAATGGTAGGGGCTGTTAAAGACCTCCATCTTTCATTATTTATTAACTAGTTTAAACAAAATATTTTAAAATATACCAATCAAATCTCGCCACTTTTATGATAAGAAGAAACTTCTTAATTAAACTTTCTTTTATTTGCTAAAATGTCATGGAAAATGAAGTGAATATTATATTTTTAACGCTTGTTTTTAGTACAACATTCTAGTGTAGAAAATTGAAGGAAATTCAAAACTAAATTTTTAACAGTTAAATTTTCTACAGTTGATTTTTTAACAGTTGTTTTTTCAATTTGTGCAAATGAAATAAAATTATTAATTAAAATATTGAAAATTCAATTAACAATTTTTTTTACGATTTTTAGCTGTTAAAAATCCAAGTTTAAAATTTCTATAATTTTAAATATCTGAATTTTTAATAGTTTAAATTCAAGGAAATTCAGGATGAGAAGAAATATTAAAATCCAGGTTTTTCTCAAGCCCGAGGATCTGACTGAACAGGACGACGAGCTTGGTGAAGATTTTTCCAAAGAATCCGACCTCTGTACTATCAGTTGTAGAGTGTATAATGCAGCAACAACTTGAGCGGATGGATACCGTAAAACAAAACCAACGTCAAAACATAAGACCAAAGGACGAATGCATCAACTCAGCACGAAGATAGGCTGGATGAGGCAGTACGCGTCCCGCATTCAGTGTATGATTGACTAAATAACATCTGGCAGGAATTTCACTGCCAGGGTTCGACAGTTCGGTCGCAAACTGCGGATTCGCCATCACTCATCACAAACATAACAAGTCATTGGTGCTGACCATCAGGAAGCATATTGTTAACGAAATACGGGTTCTATCTAATGCTAAGAGAAGTCCGGAGCAGAATAAAAGGTAGATAAGAGAAAATCAATACTTTTTCACTGACCCACCTCCACTCTACTAAGACCCTCTAGTTACTGTCGAAAACACGCCCAAACCGGAGGAGGTCGAGGCATTATAGAGAGAAGTCTAAGAAGTCCATCATCCACTAAAAGAAAACTCAAAGAACATGAATAGCTTCAAGAAGCTGTGCACTGCCCTAATGGTACCTGAGGAGAAATGCTCACCTATAACTACCGAAGAGGTAAAAAAAGTATTAGGAGGCATGAAGAACAATTCCAATCCAGGACCAAATAATATTAAGACCTTCTGGTAGAAGAAGTTTCCTTTAACCCACCAGCATCTGGCCCACATTTTCACCTCATATCTAAAGTCGGAAAAGCCTATTCCGGAGTGGTTGTTGGAAAGGCTCATAGTCAAAGAGAACACTCGAGGGATTGGAATAGAGTTCGGGATAGAAAAATCCGTGGAGGTTTATTTTAAGCGAGGGGAGACCTACATATACATGGGCGTGCCACAGAACTGCATTCAGGGCGTGACATCTATGAAGGATACTCTAAGAGGGTGTCATTTCCACTTTAACATACCGTCACCACATTTTAAGCCAAGACATTCCCGATGATATCCGGAGAGCGTGTCATGCACAATCCTAAAAAAATAGATTGGGTTGTCGAAAATGAGACGTGATGCATATACTGGAACTTTATAAA
>JAUELO010035241.1:0-10545 GCA_032357855.1 Amphibolips quercusostensackenii | reverse complement strand
ATAGATTCCTTCGAAGAATCGAAATCGATTCCGGTATCCCTAATTTTCAACTCTATCAAAACTATGAGGAGGCTATGATGTCGTGAAACTTGTAAATAAGCTGCGTCACCTCCGAAAGCTTACATTTTTACACAAATTATTCCTTGAAAATAGAAAAAGAAGAATCATTCACACACCTACTTTACTTCCGCTAAAGAAAGTTAAAGTTATGTGCAATATATAAAACATTTTAATTCTTTTATACCGTTTTCTTTATTGAAATAAACAACCATCAAGAAAAGTTCACTTATTGACTAGTAACTACAAACACTAAAAAATTATAAAAAATATTTTAAGAGATTGAGTTTTGTAAAATGAACGTGTGTTTTTTTCACTTTTCGACTAAATATTACTATTTTGTAATTTAATTATCATTTTTTAATATTTTATTATTATTTTATTCTTTTTATCATCATTAATGTATAAAAATAGATAATTACAGAATATGTTAAAAATATTTATAATACTTGACTCTACCTTATACAGCAGAATCAATAAAAAAAATTTAGCATTAATTTAAAATTCTCTAACATAGAAGCAAATATTAAGTACTGGTACGTAAATATTTGTTTTGATAATTTTTAAAAATTATTTATTTATTCTAAATACCATGAAAAATGATACTCCGTGTATTTTGAAAACTTCATTAAATAAAATAAAACCAAAAGAACATTACATACTAGATTTTGTTTAAAATCTTTAAAAATTATAAAAACTGTTTGGAAAATGTAAAATATTTCACTCTTCAAATGCAAATATTTATCAAAACTATATGAATATTTAGAAATATTTTGTCTTTAAAAATCACACATAAGAAAAAATTATAACCTAAATTTTTTAATTATTAAATCCTTATATTTCATAATAATTATTAATGTCTTTCTAAAAAATAATAATCATTTTTTTCAATGCTTTTCCTCAATGCCGATTGAAAAATTAATTTTGAGCAAATTTGTTAAATTTTTAACCAAAGAAATTATTTTCTATCCTAAATGATGCATCTTCAATCTGACAAATAAATTTTAAACTAAATAGTTACATTTCCAACTAAATTTTGTAATTTTTAATAGAATTTTCAACATAATAGTTGAATTTTTAACCAAGAAGGTTATTTTTAACAAAATGAATGAACTTGTAACTAAAAATGGCAAATTATTAACAAAAAATAGAATTTGTTTCAACCTTTAGTTATAGAAAAAAGTTTTGAACCAAACAGAACAAATTTTAAACGAAAGAGTTGCATTTTCAACAAAACAAAGACATTTTTAACTTAAAAGATTAATTTTCAACAAAAAATAAAAAAGTTTAATTTTCAGTAGGAGAAATAATTTTTTAAGAAAATAATATCAATTTTTAACAAAATAGTTAAATTTTTATTCAAAAAAATAAATTTCCATACAAAATAATCAATGTCTATAAATAAAAATCGACGAAAAATTAGATTGTTAAATTTTTTGGTTGCTAAAATAATTTTCAATAAAAAATGCTAATTTTTATCTGAAAAGATTGATATTCTACTACAATATGAACATTTTTTGGCAAAGCAGATTAATTTTCAATTAAAAGCAATAAGTTTCAACAGAAAATAGAGCAGTGTAATTTTTAGTTGAAAAATTAAATTTTAACTTGGATAAAATAATATTTTTACGTTATAGCTAAATTTGCAACTGATTGAACGCGTTTCCTACCGAAGAAAAATAATTTTTAATAAAAAAAAATCTTAGCTGAACAAATGATTTCTTAAACAAAAAGAATAATTTTATACTAAAAAAAAAAATAACAAAAAACATGAATTTTAAACGAAGTATTTGATTCCTAATGGAATGTTTAAACTTATGGTTGAATTGACAATTAAAACGGTAAATGAATCACAAAAAAATAATATTTTACCACAAGAGACAAAGTTCTAACAAAATACATAAATTTTCAAAAAAATTGTTAAATTTTCAACTGAAGAAGGTAAATGTTAAAAAAATGAAATGGTTGACTTTTCAGCTCAAGAACAATTATAAAAATGTAAGCAAAATAATTAAATTTTAAACGAAAAACATTGTTGTAAATAATATGATGAATCATCAACCAGAAAAACTCAATTTTTGTCAAAGTACTTTGACTTTCACCTTAGTACTTTAATTTTAAACCAGAAAAGAATTTTCAGTCGCTATTTACGATTAGCGAAAATTTGGAAAATCTAATCAAATAGCTACTTCAGAAGAAAAATCATAAGTAAAGAGAAGCTTGAATTTACAATAAAACAAACAATGAGTAATGATATGCGCTAAATTTCGTCATTACCAAAACTGTCACATTTTCTTTAATCTTGAACTTAAAAAATAAAATGTTGACATAGAAGCAAAATAATTTGATACACTTAATTGGCAAATATGTCAGAAAACGCGGTAAATGTAGACTTACAGAAATTTTAAATCAAATTCAAATAGTGAAATTTAACTTTTTCTTGATGAATAGTTTATCCGGAAATACCTTGAAAATGTATTTTTTATCATTTTCAGATGTGACACGCGTTGATTCATATTTTGTCAATAAAAAAAATGATCTGCCAGGCTGAAAGCTTAGTAAGCAAGTGAAAAAAATGGTGTCATTCATATTAAATTAACTAGAATTTTCTAGCTATAATAAGAAAACATTTTAACAATATATTTAAAAATAAATAGAATTTCTTTCTAAGGAAAGAGTGATTAGCGCGCGCGTAACGCGCACAATTATCTATTTAAAATAAATATTAAATAATAATGTTATTTATTAATTATATATAAAATTAATTATTCTTTAATAGTAATTTATTGATATATTTGATGTTTGGTGAATTAATTATTCTATTTACTTATCAATTTTACTTAACTTATTATAATTAATATTACTTAATATTATTATCAATCAATTAATTATAATGAAAGACTTTGCGAAACTTTAAAACAAAATACATAAAAAAAAGTTATGCTTAAATTTAAGAAATTGTGAATTTTTTAAGTTTTCAGATGACTAAGTCACATAATCGTTGATCATACTACGCCATCTCCACAAACGCTCAAAAAATTAAAAAACAAGAATCATTTACACACCTAATCTATGCTACCTTACTCTTCTCAAATTAAAAATAATCTCTTTAATGCTTCTACACTCACAGAAAAAACGAAATTCTCGAACAAAGCAGCACGCTCCTAATAAACATCATCTATACCAGTTCATAAAATGATCGACAAAAAAGTTCACTAATTAATTATTATTTGAAATCAGTGAACAATTTGCCACTTTTTTCGGAAATTGACTTTTGTGAAATAAACTTATGATTTTTTTACCATTTCCTCAGTGGAACCGTAAAATGCTTAATAAATTTTATTGAAACACTTAATAATTCCTAAACGACTAACTTTTTCCCGATGCTGCAAAATTTTTCATTCAACACTTTTTTGCAGCTACTATTTTCTCAAAAGTGACAGTATATTGTTAAAAAATCTATAATTTAAATGGTACGTGGTTGAAATCTTCAATTTTACAAATGAGAATTTTATTACTCAATTGTAATTTTTTAACAAGAGCTCTCAGAAATTTTAAACATCAAAAACACTGCTGAAGGTGGGGGGAAGGGGAGGTGAATATTTTGTGAAAATTTGTGACGCAGGGGCAAAATACTTGCATAATAAAAATTAGCGATTTTATTTTACACGTAAAGCATCTAGAAACAGATTTCTCATTCTTTCCTTTATTCTCCTCTTGTTCAATTTTCAAAAAGAAGTACTCTTTTTCTTCTATTTTCAAAAAACCCCTCTTTTTTTCTATTTTTAAAAATGTTCCTTTTTCTTGTTTTTTCTCTTGAATCGAGATTTACTTCTTCCGGAAATTGACGCCGCGCCACGATTGTGCGAAAGGATTGGCGGGGTAAGAAGGGAAGGTCGATAACTGTCAATCAAGTGTAAAGAAACAGGACTTGTTTACATTCGGAGCAGCTACACTTAGCTCTACCGTTAATCACGAAACCGGCACTAAATCCCGATTCGACTGTATTTGCTTAAAAATAAGTTTTTTCCGGAAAAATAATTTTTTTAACTGCAAATTTGATGATTCTATTTTTAGTTAAAAATTGATCGTCCTAAGTTTGAAATTTTCTCGATGAATTTTTTATTTAAAAATCATTTTTTTCGGTTGAGAAGTCAACTACCTCGTTGCAAGTTAAACTACTTTGTTAGGTATTTATTATTATTAGCTCAAGATTGAACTATTTCGTTAAAAATTATCATTTTTTCAACTAAAAAGTTAACTGTTCCATGATTGGTTTAAAATTAATTGTTTTCAGTTTAGAATTCAACACTTTGGTACAATTAGAATTTTTTGATTGAAAATTCAACTATATAGTTAAAAGTTGAAATTTTGACGAATTTCTTTTTAAAAATGACACAAAATTTTAATTTTCGAAAAGCTTATTTTTAATATTGTTTTTAAAGTAAGAAAAAATAAAAATGTAAAATTATTTAACTCTTTATCAGTAGGCTTACGATTAATGTCATTTTTTGTAAAAAAATCAAGTTAAACAAATATCTTACAATCCAAGCTTAGTCATATCGATTAACAAATATTTTTTATGTAAATTTTTTAAAAAATATATTCACAATGATATGATAATATAAATTATAAATATATAATAAATAAAAACAATAATAGTAATATTTTAAACTAGTTTGTAGTTTCCAAGCTATTAAAATAAATTTTTAGCAAATAGTTAAATTTTGAACCAAAAAAATGAGTTTTTAACTAAACAGAGGAAACGTCTATTAAAAAAAAAGAATTGAAGGAAAAAGATACAGTTAAATCTCCGTATATAAAAATTATTTTTCAATATAAAATGCTAATTTTCAGAAACAATATTTTAATTTTTAAAGGAATTTCTAACCAAAAAGATTAATACTCTGCTGAAAAAGACATATTTTCAATTAAATAGATGAATTTTTAATTAGAAATTATCAGTTTTCAACAAAAAATAGAGTAGCTTAATTTTAAGTAAAAGAATTAAGTTTTTAATAAATGTGTTTTATATTATTTGTTTGACAAACAAAAATACATTTTTAAGTTCAAATTTCAGAAATAATTGATCTAATCTCATTATTGAAAAAAAATTATTTTTTTAATTAAAATTGAATTTTTTTAAATTTAGTCTCTAAATATGAATTAGTAAAATATTTTTAATTTTTTCAGAGAAAAATGAGCCAGTAAAGTTTAGTAGAAAATTATTTAGGGGCCACCCATAAATTACGTAATATTGGATCAAGCTAAGGTATTGAAAAAGGGTTTCAAGGTATAAACGAAAATTTAAAAATACGTTCTAAGAATTTAAAAAGATTTAAATAGATTTTTTAATATTTAAAAGGCTTTTTAAGAAAATAGTTAAATTTTTGTAAACAAAGAAATGAATTTTTACCTAAAATAAAGTGTCTTTGTATAAAAAAAAAAATTTTTTTCAAGTAGATACTTGCATTTTTGACAAGAAAGATCAGCTTTCTACCAAAACACCTAATTTTTGATAAAAACCATACATTTTCAACTAAAAATATTAATTTTCAATGAAAAGTGTAATGATTATATTTTAAGTTCCAATAGTTAAAATTAACACAAAAAATCAACAAAATAGGCAATTTTTAAATCGAAATAATGAATTTTTGATTAAAATGATTATTGTTGTACCAAAAAAGATAAATTTTTAACAAACTACATGAGGTTTGAAAAATTGTAAAACCAAAGGTACAGTGTCAACTAATGAGATTGCTCTTCTACCAAAAAAATAAAACAGGTAACTTTAAAAAGAATAAATAAATCTTTAGTTGAAAAAGTTGTTTTTTAACAGAATAAAATAAATTTTTAACAAAAGTAAAAAAATTTTAACCCAAAAAATTCATTTTTAACGACAAAGTTTTTTAAGCAAAAAGGTAAATTTCCTGCAGAAACGAGGAACTTAATTTATATACGTAAATTTTCAACTAAACTGTTAGATTTTTTAAAAATGAAATTTTAAATAAATATTGAAGTTATCAAAAAAATAAATGAATTCTGAAGCAAGAAGATAAATTTTCAACCAAGCATATGAATTTTCGACCAAGAAATATTTATTGTTTAAAAAATTCATGAATTTTGAAAAAATTAGATAGAATTAGATTAATTAAAACTAAATTAATTGAAAATGTAAGTTAGAACCATGAAACTTTATTTGGGAAACTGCATTTTTAACAAAGTAGTTGCATATTCGACAAATAGATAAACTTTCTATTAAAAAAAATTTTTTTTAAGAAAATGCATGAATTTTTAACTAGAAAATATAAATTTTCAATTAGAAGTAAAATAGATATATTTCAAGGTGAGATAATTATTTTTTAACCAAGCGAAATAAATTTTCAATAAAATAGTTAATTTGACCAAGGAAATGAATTTTCACTATAAAAATAAAGTGTTATACCGGAAGATTAATTTTGCACTGAAGAAGTTGAATTTTTGTTACAGTACATGCATTTTTTTACCAAATATTTGAATGTTGTATCAAAAAATAAATTAAAAAAAAATATATAAATTTTTATTTAAAACATAAAACATATTCATTAGTCATTTAAAAAAATTTAAAGCCAAAAAAATGAATTTTCAACGCAAAATGTAATAACTAATATTTCAACAAAGAAAAATTATACTTCTAAACCAAAAACAGTTAAATTTAAACAAACTAAAAAAAATAGTTGAATTTCCAATTCAAACAGATTAATTTTTTACGAAAAGTTAAATCCTTTCATTATAAATTTGAATATATTTTTTTGGTTGAAAATTGAACTATTTGGTTAAATTCTAAAACACTTTGTTAAAAAATCTTTTTTTTGGCTATAAATCTATATTTTTTGTAAGGAAATTTAACTGTTTTACAGAAAATTCGTCTGTTTTTTAAAAGCTCATCAATTTGGAAAACTTTTTTTTTCCTTCACTAAAAAATCTTTATTTGTAGAAAATTCTCAGTTTTGATTAGAAAATTCATCATTTAAGTAGAAGATTCATTTCTTTGATTGAATATTGGACTAGTTAGTAAAGAACAGTTTTTTCTAGGTTGAAAATTAATTTTTTTACTAAAAATTTAACTTTTATATTTTTTGTAGAACGTTTTTTTTTATTTAATTTAAAAATTTATATAATTTGTTGAAAATACGTCTTCTTTCGTAAATATTTGATCTTCTTATTCAAGAATTCATCTTTTTGTTTTTTTAAATTCACCTCTTTTAGAAAAAGTTTCATTTTTTTTGATAAAAATGCATCTGTCAATGTAAAATTTGAATCTGAACCAAGAGGAATGACTTTTCAAAAAAAAAAAAATTGTAAACAAATTATAACATTTTGAATCAAAAATTATTTGTTTTATCAATTATTTTTACGAATTCTTTTAGGTTTTTCGTTACTCATTACCTTTGAAACTCAAAATTTCATAATTGATGGATGGCTTTAAACGTAATTAGTGAAAACATTTTTAAATTCCGAAGTTGCAAGATGCTATAAAAAAAAAATTAAAAAGTCGAAGTTTAAAAAAAGTGATTTTAATTTTTTTTTAAATTTTAGAAACATGAAAAAAAGATTTTCTGAAAGCCCACACCTTTTTTATTTTTATTTATATTTTTTCACAATTTCTGCTTATAAGAGAAAGATACCCGTATCAGACTTACGCAGGAATTTTTTTCCGTAAATATTTTTCATAAAAATTCTTTAGACATGCAAACCTTTTTCTAAACAGTTTTTTTGTATCTGCGAAGAGTAAAAAAAAAGTTTCTGTAAGACTATTTACATATAAAAATTTTACTCTTAGTCTTTTTTTTCCTTTTGCGCATATATTTTTTAAGAACTAAAAGTTTCGTTTTAAAAAAAAAATGAACTCTATTTTGTTAATTCTTGACTTTGCAATATCTTTTGTGTTTTATAAAACAATTAGGAAAATCTTTGTCCTACTGAAATTGTAATAATAAATAGTTAAGATTAAAGAACATAATTTTTGTAAAGGTAAATCAATAAAACTTTGTAGAAATTACAAATTCAATTAGTAGAAATAATTAATAATTTTATAGTGGAGAACTGAAAATTATTCACAATCTGCAAAAATACATTACTTTATTCAGCGCTAAATATTATAATAATAATGAGAAAATAAAAGAATTCGAATCAAGTCAATATAAAAGTTTAATCAATGACAGGATTGTGTAGCATTTTCAACTCTATTGAGACTAGAGGAAGGCTGAAATATCGCGAAACTTGTAGATAAGCTACGTCGTCTCTATCAACATACATTTTTACACAATTTATTTCTTAAAAATAGAAAAAAAAATCATTCACACACCAACTTTATTTCCGCTAAGAAAAGTAAATGCTAGGTGCTACACAATTTATTTTCATTTCGTAAAATATTTTAATTCTTCTATACCATTTTATATATTAAAATAAACGACCGACAAAAAAAGTTTACTCATTGATTAGTGACTGTAATCACTAAAAAATAAGTCAATATATTTTAACAGCTTGACTTTCGTAAAGTAACTATTTCTTCAAAATTTTTAAAACATCTAAATTTTTCTAACTTTTATGTTTTAAAATTTTTAAATTGCTATTTTATAGATCTCAAAAACTTTGCTGGCACTAAAGAATTATGCAAAGGAAATCGAATTAATTTAAATTCGTGGATAGCTATTTTCTGCAAATATATTTATTTTTGAACTTGCGGAAGCTGGAGCGAAATTGTATACGCATCGCATTTTGTTATTTTGAGGAAAGCTTCCTTTATTGAATACGAATAATTATTTATGATGAAATGTACCAATATAGAAGTCCTATCAAAAATATTCACTCAAGATTTTGCATTGCTTTTTGCAATTATTTTAAATTTTCTATGTTTGAAAATAAGAAATGGTGGAATTTGTTTAAAATATTTAAAATAATAGACTTCACCTTACACGGAAAAATCAATTGAAAAATTTAGGAATAATTTAGAATTCTTCAATGTAGAAGCAAAGGCAGATAGACTTCTTCAAACATTAGTTAGTGGTACGTAAATATTTGTTCCGCAATCACACAATCTTTGTTCTCTTTCACTCGTCGTAAGCGTGAAAGAAGACAAACAATGTCAAAATCGTTTTTCCTTTTACTGAAGAAACGAATTCTATAAATAAGAGAATTATAACTAAATAAACATTGTTATCTTAGTTTTTCCTAATCCAAACACACAGAGTTTATGAAATATTACGACCTTCTTAAAGGATTGTAAATTTAAAAGGAAATGTTTAAATTTGTTATGAAATTTTTAATCTCATTTTCGAATTTTTAACCGAAAAGGTTGACTTTTTACAAAAAAAAAGCCAAACTTTCAACAAAATTAATAAATTTTCAACCGAGAAAAACAAGTTATCAAAAAAAGAGAATGTGGTTTAACTTTCAGTTAAGGAAATAAGTTTTGTACCAAAAAGAATAAATTTTAACTGAAATAGTGAAATTTTTAACCAAACAGATGAATTTTCAATCAAGAAGATTTTTTAGAGTCTATCAACAAAAAATTATTGACATAAAATGAAATAGTTGAATTTTCAGTTAAAAAAATTAATTTTAACTAAAAAAATGCACTAATTATCAACCAAAGAAATTAAATTTCACCAAAAAAAATAATTTTCTACCAAAAAAAAATTATTTTTAACAAACCACAAGAATTTTCAACCAAAAATTAAAAGTTTTAATGAAACTTTTATCCTAATAGTGTAATTATAAACCGAAAAGGTTAATTTTCTAGCAAAAAATACATTTTTGATCAAATATATGAATTCTCAACTTGAAAGATTAATTTTTGACAAAAAATGAAATAGTTTAACTTCTGGTTAGAAAAATAATTTTTGAAGCTAATAAAATAGAGCTTCAACAAAATAGTTAATTTTTTAACCAAACAAATAAATTTCCAAACAAAAAAATTAAATGTCTATAAAAAAAATATGCCAGCTCCTCGGACACATTCTCATCGCGCGCTTTGCGCTCGGTAACATATGAACGTCGCGCTGCTCGCTCGGATACTTTTTTCCTCGCGCTTCGCGCTCTTTTTTTTTTAAGTTTTCGCACATAGTGCTCGACTCAGATGAAAAGGAGAAGTTTATTTGCAAATATTATAAAATTGTAATACACGCGCTGTTGCGCGCTCCCCTGGCTAATGCTAGCTTTGTAAGCTTTATCGCTGTTACATGCTTTTGGTTTAATTTTGTTTTAAATGAAGAGGAGAACGAATTTACTCAAGGTTCTATTCGACCTTAAGGAACACATTCTCATCCAGACACTCGCGCTTCGCGCTCGATATTTTATTTAAAAATCCTTTATAACTCGCTCCCCACGCTCGTTTCTGTGCACCGTATGATCAAAACAAAAAAGCTTAAAAAAAGTGCTGCTTACGGTACGCGATTTAGTCGTCGCGCTTCGCGCTCCGAAATACATTGATCGTGCGCTTTGCTT
>JAUELO010035224.1:0-10545 GCA_032357855.1 Amphibolips quercusostensackenii | reverse complement strand
CCTACCACTTTTCTCTTTTTCTTTTATCCTCATGTCCTTTTTTCTATTTCCGTTCAGGGAATAGAAACGTTTCATCTTTCACGAAACGTTCATTGGAAAAATTGCTTCATATGTTTGTAAGTGACATTTGAAGGAACAATCCTGCGTAATTAAAGCCGAATTTTTTTAAATTTCTATTTATTGAATTGTTATAATATACAGTTGATTTTAAAGTACCAAAACAAATTAAAACTGTCTTTTTTTATTAAAAAATCACGTGCGGAAGGATCTGGAAAAAGCAGCAATTGTAGAGAAGTTCAACCACCATCAGCAAAGAGGTTTCAAAAACGTAGTAATCATATTGAATGTGTTGAATATGTGCCAACACAACGTAGAACTGATGCCCTGGAAATTCATATTTCTGATCTAAGTCGCGTTACTGTCAAAGTTTCGGATGGCTCTGTACTCGCTGGAAATCTCTATAATTTCGGAAATGATCCAGCTCTTTTTTGAATAAAATATCTTGAGTTGTGACATTACAGAATTTATGTATTAGTGCCAGATAGGCGCATTATGGCTGTAGAACTCCAAGAAAATGACATGCCTACCCATCATGGTTTTTCTGCTCCATCTTCTGTTACTGTAGATAGGCAGGATAGCACTTCTAAAAATTCATTACTTAAATTCTTTAATACGTGAAGCCTTTTCAACCTTTTGAGATAGCAGATGGAAAAACCCGCACTCTTGTAGTTATGCTAGATGGCCTTCTATACACTGGATTCTTCCGGTAGCAATACAAATTTTTAGTGTCATTTTGTTTTTTAGTTTAAGATGAAATAGGTAGTGAACTATACTAATTCAAATAATTTCATTGTTTTACTACAAGAGTGGAAACAGTCAGCGTTTCGCTAAGTCATTTTAGTTTTTAGTTCAAAACACGAGACATCGTGCGTTTGTTGAGGTAAATTTGTTCATTAGTACAAAATAAGAGACATTGTGCATTTTGCTGAATCGATTTTTTTCTAATACAAGGTAAGAGACATTATGCGTTTTTCGAATTGCCTCCAAACTTTGATTGATGTTCTTTCTTCAAGCTAAACAGTTCAAAATAAATTTTTTAACAAATTGTTGTTACCTCTATTCAGTTTACCTTGAAATTCATAGTAAGAGTCACGTGGGGTGGAATACAATCCGACCTTGCCCTTTTTGTCATGGATCTTCACCTCGCGGTTTGAAGGTTATAAAGCTTGTTACTTGTTTGTAATTCTCTACAAGTATTTACGAGATTTTTATGTAATTTCATGAGAAATGTTCTGCATTTTTTTATTTTCATTAGAAATGGAACGATTTGGATGCAGGATGCAATCTTGAAGAGGTTCGAAAAGTATCTAAAAGAAAAATTTGAATAGTATCTAGTGCATTAAACGCATACAAAATTTATGTTACTGTATTTATAATTTTATTGTTTATAATTCAGCTAACAATAGCAGTGATACGTTCCTGTCATAAAACTACGAAGTTCATCACTGAAGAAAAGTAAGTTTATATAATGAAAATTTGACTATTTTATTATTGTGTTAAATTTTCGTTAAAGATTCATCAATTTAGTACATCAATAATTCCTTTAGTGAAAAAATAAACCATTTCATTTTTTAATTGAAAACTGATCTTTCTTAGTTGTAAGATAAACTATTTGTTTGAAAATTAATGCATTTCATTAAAAATTTGTCTTCTTGGTAAAAAATTTAATTATTTTATTAAAAATACGTTTTTTTATTTAATTGATATTTGATTTTGATTTAAATGAAAATCTTTTTTTCGTTCTTTTTGGTTTAAAGATCAACTATAACATTTTTTTTAAATATTTTGAAATTGAAAATTTTGACTGTTTCATAGAAAATTCGTTTCCTTGGGTTAAAATTTTAATAATTTGGTAAAAATTCAAATTATTTAGAATCATTGATATCATTAGTATTTTTTTTAGTTTAAGAATTCAACTATATGGTTAAATGTGTTCGAATAGTTTGTGGCCAATACGTCCCATTTAGTGGAAATTTAATAGCTTTTGTAGAAAATTTAACCTAATTTTCTTGGTTGAAAATTTTATGGTTTGTTATAGAAATCACTGTTTAGTATGAAGATCATTTTTCTGCACAGAAATTTCAAGTTTTATCTTTTGAGTTATAAAATATTTAAGCGAATTCAATCAGTAGCGCGGTATAAACGCATGTCCGTGAGCGGCAGTCTACCGTGGTGTAGTAGTGTTTTTCTCTTGCTAACCCCACCTCGGCGCTTTCTTCAATAACACTGAGTTGGACTTCCGCTCACGGACACATAGCTAATTATACCGCGCTCCTGATTCGTGCATCTTAAATATTTTATAACTCAGAAACTGAAATTTCAACTGATTTTTATAAAAGGAATATTCAATTTATTTTTTTTTATTATTTGGTTCTTCAAAAAAATTACGTAAGATGGCCGCGGGGGAAGAGGGTTTCATAACTTGCTGACTCTATCAGCGGGTGATTTGTGGTTGAAAATATCAGAAAAATACTTATTTTGAAAAATGCTTCAAAAATCAGTCTTCAGAAAAAACCAAGCGTCACTGTTTCCTTAATTGTGTACATTACATTTCATTAAATTAGTGATAACAAATAATTTTGAGTTGGATTGAAGGTTAGGCATAGTTAAATGTTTAATCTCGGTGCCTGTTTCTTCATTATTGTATATTTAGGTGACGCAATGATCAAATATGACCAATTTTTGTACCTTCGTATTGTAGAATAAGTAAAGCTTAGCAATCTAATATTCGTTAGCATACGTTGCAGTGAAGACGTTATAAGAATTTATTAAACCCATTTTACGTAATTCTTAGAATATGAGTTTTTAATTGCATCACTTCTTATCTAGAGTGAGAAATGAAGATCAGCATTGTTATTTTAATTCTAGCATTCGTAAATTTTTTTAAGTTAAAATGTAAGTGTAACATTTTATTATAATATTGCTTATAAAAAAGATGGATAGTGTGATAAGTAGTAAACATTCTTTTATCTTGGAGAACATTAATATTCTCCATGGACTATGGATTATTAATCTTTTTGTTTGATTTTCATTTTTGTAAAATTTACCTCTTCTGTTTAAAATTCTAAGAATTTCATAGCAATCACTTTTTGATAGGACGCCTGGTTTTTTTTTGTGGAAGATTGAACAACTTTATTGGGAATTCTTTTTTTGTATGGAATTCGGCTGTTTTTAGATTCATATGATAATCTTTTTTGGTTAAACTGCATAGTGGAAAGTGAAATTACTATGTTGGAAATTAATCTTTTTTTTGATGATTTATCATTTAAGTTAACAATCCTCCTTTTATTTCATTTGGATATTTTGTTTCAATTTTTTGAGTGAAAATTAATTATTTTACAGGAAAATTGATTAATATCATGTTTGGTTGAAAATTTATCTTCCTGAGTTTCAACTTCAATTATTTGTTAGAAAACTCCTCCATTTTGTTAACAATCAAACTTTTTTGGTTAAAAATGTATCTCTTTGGTTAAAAATTTAAATATAGGGTTGAAAATTCCTTTAAAATTGAAAATATTTGTTTGATCAGTTTGAAAATTTTATCAGAAATTAATCGATTTTGGTAAAAAATTTAATTTGAAATCAAACACAAATTTAAGAATTCGTATATGGGGAACATATAACACAAAACGCAAAGAGCGTGATCAATGTATGAGCACAAGTGCGACGACTAAATCGCGTACCGTAAGCGCGCTTAAAGTTTTTCCTTTCTATTATACGATGCACAAAACCAAGCATGGAGCGCGAGGTTTGAATGATTTTTAAATTAAATATCGAGCGCGAAGCGCGAGTTTCAAAGTTAGTATGTGTAACTTAAGGTTAATGGAACCTTAAGTTATTGAGCTCTTTTTATCCAAGACTAAGGTTATTGAACCAAAAGCATGTAACAGCGATAATATTTGCAAGTAAACTTTTTTCTTCATCTAGACAGATCACGAAGTGCAAAAACTAAAAAGAGCCAAGCGCGAAGCGCAAGACAAAAAGTGTCCATACTGGCTAGCCTTCCGGCGCCGACAAGAATTATTCTTGCCGGCGCCTGCAAAATTGATTGTTCACAGCTATTTTTTTCTTCTCAGGTGTGAAGTTCCGAAAAGCGTGCAGCGATGTGTTTTTATGCACTGATTGCGAATATGGCCATAAAAATTGAAAAAATAAATGCAATTCCCAATGGCAAAACTTTAGAAAATCAAGTTTTTAAAAAGAAAAATTCTATGTTTGCAACATTTTTAAAAAAATTGTATACTAATGTCTTTCGATTAGCTGATTACAAACATAGACATGAAAATACCTGCAAATATAATTTTCAACAGCAAAACATGACAAACTTACATTATTTTGACATGAAAATTTTTTTGGACGAAAGTGAATTGGAAAAAACGGGCAATCGCACGACCGGTCAGGGTCTGAATCGAGAAATTTCTCTGTCTCTTCCTTACTCTTCCCACTTGCCTTTGGATGTAGCAAAGAAAAAAAAAGATTTCTTTCCCCATCTGCCTCAAAAAGAGGAAAAGGGAAAGAAGATTTTACTTCTGCCATATGGTCTCACTGGCACACACTGTTTTTTACAAAGTTAGCACACTATTTTCACCGGTAAAAAGTATTGTATCCTCGATTCGCGACTCGCGAATTACGATTAATGACCGGTGGAGGCGGGATTGCACCCCTGTTATTGGCTGAAAAAATAATTTTAGTTAATTCCCTAACCCTTCACAACATTCACGGAAGCGGGTAAGCACCTCTGTGACTGGTCACAGAAATAATGCTTAATTTATATTGATTATTCTTTTTAGAATTAATTTGACTAAGTTAACATTTACCGGTAAATATACACTGTTTTTACTGATATTTAATGTCACACTTTTTTTCATTTAAGAACACATAATAACATCTTAAAAGCTTGAATATTTGTGCCGACTTTTGACTGTAGATAGATAAATCCGATACTTCTTGGAAATGAAAAATTATTTTTTTTCTCAATTTTACTGGGCATGGCTTTGCGTACTCGGAAAACCTTCTATTGTTGTTGACACAGAAAAAAACAGAAGATAAGTTTACGTCGATTTCGGGTAAAAGATTTGCTGCAACAGAAATTAACCTTATTAAATAAACTTAACACGAAACTGAGATAAATTCGTATTTTTAAACTCTCTTCTGTAAAAAAGCGTTGTCTGCTATGTAGTTAACAGCAGTGCGGCGAACACGAAAAATTAAATAAAATAAGTCTGGAAATTAGGACACTAGGTTTAACAAAAATTAAGCTTATTATATTTTCATTTCAAAAATAACTGCACTTGTCGCCGGCGAATAAAAATATATTTTTTGTGACTAAGGATATTGCAATCGACACTAGTCGAAAAGTCGACACATTCACTATTATCCAGTGCTCTCAGCATATGCCCTCACTTCTACTGCGCATGCGTCGCATAAAGAGCTCAATAAGCTGCTGCTTACGCGCTTTTTTAAAATGCTGCAAGACACATTTCATTTATTTATTGGTTGCAATTGTAAATAATTATATTTTAACATGTTTAAGTAGTACGTGGATTGTTTTTATGCACTGAAAATTCTGTATATAATTGAAAATTCATCAAAGATTTTTATAACAGGTACAATTTGAAATATTTAGCATTTATTGATAAAGAAATTGTAATTTAAATTTTATGAAAGTTTATTATTGATGAAAAACTAATAGTATATAGAGATAATAAATAGAAATATATATTTTTTAGTTACTAGCATAGATATTAGATTTATTTTTTATAATAAAGCATCGACGCTTTCAGAACTGATTTTGATCAAAGAAAGTAAGCAAAAAATTGTTTAAAATCTGGTATACTGGTTTAAAACTCGAAATCAGAGAGTATGAAAGAAAGCAAAAGCTGCAATAAGAGCGCAATGCATTTTTTCATACACGAGTTTTAGCGCCTCGACAGTGTCGGTGATGGAACTAAACCTGAATGCCGCAAAATTTAAATCCAAAAAGTATTTTAAAATTTGAGAATAATTAATTTCTATGCAAAGAAGGTAATAATAATAGACGATTTATTGTTTGTAACGATACATATTTTATTTATGAGAAATAGCTAATAACAATGCAAAAAAATCGTGAAAGTACACATATATAACAAAAAAATACAAGATTTATGAAAAATAACCAATATCAATGTGTGAAATGTATGTGTACATATAAGAAAATGTGCAAAATACATAAAATGTATATAATATAAAAATGTGTGAATTCCACTGTTTTATTGAAAATAAGTTTTGTGGTTGAAATGTATGAACATGATAAAAAAATAATCTTTTGAATAAAAATTTATCTGTTTGGCTTCAAATTGCAATTTATTTCTTTGGTTTCAAATTTAACTATTATGTTAAAAATCAGCCTTTAATGTTGAAACTTAAATTACATTTTTTATTGAGAATTAAACTTTTATGGAGAAAAATTATATTATTTTGTTAAAAATAAATTTTTTTTGTTAAAAATTTGCCTTTTTGTTTTCAAAATTCAACAATGCAGTTGATTTTTTCTCTATCTTTATTAGAAATTATTTATTTTGCTGAAAAATCGTTTTCTTGTTAAGTGTAAATATTTTTCATTAAAAATATAAATATTTTTTGTTTGAAATATCTACTATTACATTTTATGTTGGGAAGTCATATTTTTTCGTTCAAAATCATTTTTTCAATTGAAAAAAAGTTATGTATTTTGTTCAAGGTTTGTATTTTTGGTAAAAAATTAGGTTCTTGCTTCGAAATTTAGGTTTTTCGTTTCAAATTTAACTATTTAAAAAAAAAATTTTTTTTTTAATACAAAACATTACGTTTTTGATTATAAATTAAACTTTTTAGGACCAAAATGTTATTTTTTTTTTTAAATCAACTTTCTTTTTGAAAATTCGCCTTTTGGACTTTACGCTTAAACAATCCTGTGCTTTTTTTACTTCACTGCAAATTGAACAACGTTGTTGAAGAATTTTTTTTTTGTTGGATGTAACTATTTCTGATTTAACATAAATATGTTTTTGTATGAAATATGTACTTTTACATTGTTGTAAAGAGTTCATTTTTTTTGTTTAGAATTATTTTTGTGTAAATGTACTCCCTTTCCTTTGGATTTTTCTTATTTTGTTAGTATTTGAGTACATGCAGGAAATTCCGCTGTTGTCTTTTTCTTTTATGTATTTCGAGTTGACACCTTTTAAATCTGGGCCATCTAGTAGCACCTTACTCTCTAATACGTTCACAAAAAAGTTTGTGCTCGCAAAACTGCAGAGTGGGATATGCGTAACCATTCTTGACGTATGCAAAATACAAATATTTATTTAAATTTTTACCTGCTCACGTTTTACCAATTACAATATTTGTAATTGTTGCAACTTATTGTTAGAAAAAATTTTGTTGTTGTTGAATTTTCATATTAGATTAGTGAGGTTATACAGACGTCCTTCATATTGTTTCCACAAAAAAAATTGTCTTCGCTACTATTGTACGTATACGTTGTCGGGTTCGCTGGAAGACGAAAAAACAAACATTGTTTATTTTTTAGTGTATTGTTGTTGAAAACACTAACACTACAGTAATTTAGCATACTTTTTAAAAACCCTTAACATAAAATTTCTGTTTGAATACAAAACAATTCAAACTGTCAGAGAAAACGCATTGTAGAAAGTGAACTGCCTGTTAAAATACCTGTGCTTCTTCCACGAAACAGCAGAGTGCGCTAGTGTCCAGTGTAGGTCAGCTTCCACTTTCTTTTGTGCTCTCCGCTCAAAATCAATCACAGTTTGTCGTTTTCCCATTGCTGCTAAGGTCGTAGCAGACGACATCTTCTATTCGATCGTAGGATAAACTTTCCTTAAAAAGCAGGTATACTTCAACAGCAGAAAATTTTACATGCAACAAAATTTAACTTCAGTTTTTTTGTGGATGAGATCAGCTGTGATCGCCCTCAATCGTCGTTGACCAATGACTATGCTAAGGCGCTGTGGCCTGCCAGCTTCTTAGCGTAAATTGAAAATACGGGTGGGATGTGATATTTGATTATTTAGGCCTTGCCAATAACTCATGTATATTCCACCTATAGTGCAGTGCATTCATTGGCTGCAGGTCGCATGCAATTAAAATTATTATTGAGATGTTTAGGCTGTGACGTACACTAGCAAGATGGCCGATATCGAGGGTCAAACACGAGACACATAGGACAAAGCTTTATTTTTAAAAATATTTTCAGAAAAAAATAATGTCCTACCATATGTGTTTCTTGACATTTTCTATTTTTCAAATTATATCCAACCCAGTAATAAAATCTATAATTTTCCATTCAAATTATGAGCAATTCTTGTAATTTAAGTGAATAATCTGTTATTTCGAAAGAAGTGCCTATTCATACCGAAAATGCATTGTCTACACTCACCGTATTTTTATGAAAAAAAAATGCGAACATAATATTTTTCGTCTTACAAACATGATTTTATCAGTTTTGACTATAAAAATTATATTTTTAGATACTTGCATGACTGTTTACGTAGTTCGCTTCAATTTCATATTTCGCTTTTTGTGAAAAACAGCCGGCAACATCGTGTGTTACCGGCGCTCGCGCTGGCAAGAACATGGGTTGCCGGCGCCGGCAGTGTAGTCTTCAGCAAAAGCATCCGAGTGCGTAGCGTAAGGTAAATATATTATTAACTTTTTCGTTAAAAATTTAAATTTTTTCTTTCAAAATTCGTCCTTTTTGTGAAAAATCAATGCTCGTGGCTTAAAATTCAACTATTTAATTGACAGTATACACATTGTGTTAAAAATTAGTCTTTTTTGGTGATATTGAACTGTTTTATAAACAATTAGTCTTCTTGGCTCAAAAATTTAACAATTGAATAAAAAGTTTCACGGTTATCTTGAAAATTAGATTTTTTAAATTAAAAATCAATTCCTTCCTAATGCAAATCAAATTACTTTATTTTTGTTATTTGTTATTTATACAAAATCTACATTTCTTATGCAATGTAATTGTAAATTGAACAAAATTTTAAGTAACTATTTATACGTTAGGTTTATTTGTTTATTTCTGTTTAAGGTTATATGAAAAAAACTTTCCTAAAAACCTGCAAAATATGCAAAAAGACTTTTTAAAATTTCAGATGTCAAATTAAATGTCCAAAAACCAAGGTTAATTTTTCAGACCAAAAATATGAGTTCTTCACAAAAAAGATTACTTTAAACTAACTGTATATGAAATTTCTATCAGAAAAATTAATTTATAATCAGGGAAATTAGTGTGCTGCCAAAAGTGATAAATTTGCAACTGAAGAATTGCTTCGCTTGCAAGTTTGAGCACGCTTAAGGCGCGCAACTGATGATTCTCGCGCTTCGCGCCTAATAACGTATTTACCTCACGCTACTGTGGCAGTCATTGTTTTTCCTTCAAATTTAGGCACAAACTCTAAAAAATTAAAGGTCAAATCATCGACAACTGTAAATTAGTGATTGTGAGTTCTCTTTTGTTAAAGCTCCTTTAGCTTCATCGAACACATTCTCGTCACGTGCCTCGTGCTTCACACTCGATTTTGTCAAAAGTGCAAACTTTTCTACATTGAGTTTAACTCGATTTTTTTAAACATATATTATATTTTTTTTTGTGCATTGGCCTGTGATTGCTCATTCACATATTGCAAGATAAAGTACAAATTTTATTTATCATGATAACTTTGATCTTTTTTTTTATATTTTGCATTGAATATTATTCCTAGAAACCCTGAAAATGAATTATTTCAATAAATTTACATTATTAAACTCTATAATATAGATTGGTATTGTAGTATACGTATTTTCATTATCTTGTTCTATAACTAAAAAAGTACGCATCCTATCAAAAAAAATCTTGTTATCCAATATTTTATTGCAAATCGTGATGTTTTTCAAAAAAATTTTTTTGTTTTGTTTTTAATGTCATTTTTACTATTGAAACAAAAACTACGCTTTAAAAAAAAAAAATGTTATGAGAAATTTTAAGCTCATTTTTGTATGACTAATTTTTTTCACTAATCTTTTTATAGCTTGTGTCGTTTATCCGACAATTTTTTACTTTTTTTTTATTTTCAATTTTGTGTTTATGAATAAAATATAAACTGTTTGCTTCATCAGAAAATAATTATACTTAAATTTGTAGCTCTTTTTAATGAGAACAACTTTCGTCTAATTATTTTATTCCGTAGCTTTGTCTTTTTTGCGTAGTATCGTTTGTCCACAGATTTTTTAAAATGCTGTTTTGAAGAATAAAAAAAACTACGCGTACTATCGAGAAGTAATCAATAACAAATTTAGTAGATCTCATTCAAAGGCACGTTTTCCCTACTTTGAATTTTTCCATATCATACGTTGCTTGGCTTCAAATTTTCATTTTCGTTTTTTTTTTTTTTAATTTTGTGAATGCTATTTTTTTTTCAGAGTATAATGTATAGCCGTACAAGAAGTATTTGAATCTTA
>JAUELO010035218.1:0-10546 GCA_032357855.1 Amphibolips quercusostensackenii | reverse complement strand
ATAGCAAAATTTATTTGTCACCGCTAAAGGGACCCCACATTTTGACCGGCCCCGGGGCCCCCACAACCCTAAATCCGGCCCTGTACACTACTCATTGCTTCATGGTACACGACTAAATAGTGTGTAACTCGCTGAGTGACTGATGCGTTTAAGTCAGCATTCTTAATAGTTAATTGCCGATTGCGACAGATCGCTTACATAAACTGAGTGCAAAAGAGCCGTGATTAGGACACAAAATATGGGTTATACCTGTGAAAATGACAATTTGTATATAAAATCCTTCCTGATTTTATACCATTATCCGCTGTTTTATTCTTTCCTATCCGTCAGCATTCGTTTCTCTTGACAATTCTGAAGCAAGGACACAACGCTTCTTGCCTGAGATTTTTAAAACATGCTATACTAACCTCAAAATAATTTGTTGACATCTTTTTTCCACAATTCACGTCCGTATACTAGAAACTAATAAGTATGCAAATGTTAATTAGGGCCTTCTGTTCAATTTTACAAATTTTCATTAATTCCTGTGAACGTGCGTTGTCGCAAAAAATATGTCGAAAAATTATTTTTAAGTTGGTATGACACGTTCTCAAGAGACGCTAAACCAAACGTCAAGTCTTCATTTTCTTAAAAGCGCAAGATTTCACGTCAAAGAACATTCATTTCACTCTCCACAAGAAAAAGTAACTTAAGGGCATGTGATACTTCGTCGTGTGGTAAATCAGGTTTAGTTCTCCCGGGTTTTAGTCCACCAAAACTGAACATTTTAAAAACTGAATTCGGGGATGCTATAAAATAGTATAACGGACGTCCCTCGACCCTTTTTTGAGGAATAATAACAAAAAAAATTTATTGTACTAAATAAAAATTTTGTCTATGTGCACTATCTTAAAGCTAGGAACGATTTTCAGCTGTTCGTCATTTCTTACATGCCTTACAGCTTCTGCGAAAAAAACTAGTAGCTTAGAAGGCGTACTAAGCATCATAACACTGCGAAACTAATTTTCTTTTTTTTGACACTTATGAATTATTTATGAAATAAACTTTTTTAATTTACGACGAGTAAGGTTAGTTTCGGGACAATAGTTGCTATGTTTTCTCCTTGTCCTAAGTTTTGGGCGAAAAATATTGTGTACTTAAGTAAAGTGTAGGAGAAATGTGAGATTCATAACTTTAAAATACACATACTTTCACCCAATTTTGCAAAATTAATTTTTTCTAATGATGCTACGAAAAAAGAGTCGAGGGACGTCGATATCATGTTGTCTATAATTCCCCAAATTTTAAAGACAAAATTTTTATTATTGTGGGACAAAATCCGGGGGAACCTAACGCTGCTAAAATCGAGAATTTTCTAAGTGTCGCATCATTTATGAAATGAACTTTTTTAATTTTCTACGAATTAGAATAGTTCCAGGACATTAGTTTCTATGTTTCTTTCCTTATCCTGAGTTTTTGGTGAAAAATACTGTGTACTATAAGAGTGAAGCGTGGGATAAATCGGAGAAATGTAAGACACATAACCTGAAAATACACATGCTTTTACGAAATTTCGCAAAGTTGAAATTTTTTTAATGATCCCACAAAAAAAGAGTCGAGGAACGTCCGATATCATGTTGTCTATGATTTCTTAAATTTTTAAGACAAAATGTTTATTATTGTGGGAGAAAAGCCGAAAGAACCTAATACTGCTGAAATCAAGAATTTTCTAAGTATCGCATAATTTATGAAATAAGCTTTTTCAAATTTTTACGAATAAGGATAGTTCCAGGACATTAGTTTTTATGTTTTCTTACTTTTCTTAAGTTTTCAGCGAAAAATACTTTGTACTATAGGAATAAAGCGTAGGATAAATCGGAGAAATGTAAGACACACAACCTCAAAACACGCATGCTTTTACAAAATTTAGCAAAATTAAAATTTTTTTGATGATTACACAAAAAAATAGTCGGTGGACGTCTGTTATTATGTTGTCTATTATTACTTAAATTTTTAAGAAGAAATGTTTATTATTGTGAGAGAAAACCCGGGGGAACCTAATACTGCAAAAAAACGAGAATTTTTTAAGTATCACGTTATTTATGAAATACACTTTTTTAATTTTCTACGAACATGAATAGTTCCAGGACACTAGTTTCTATGTTTTTTCCTTGTCCTAAGTTTTCAGCGAAAAACATTGTTTACTATTGGAGTAAAGCGTAAAATAAATTTAAAAAATGTGAGGCGTTATCATGTTGTCTATCATCTCCAAAATTTTAAAGACGAAATATTTATTATTGTGAGATAAAAGCCGGGGCAAGCTAAAAATGCTTATACCGAGAATATTCTAAACATCACGTTATTTATGAAATAAGCTTTTTTAAATTTCTACGAAGAAGAATAGTTCCAGGACACTAGTTTCTATATTTTCTTCCTTGTCCTAAGTTTTAAGAGAAAAATACTGTGTAATATAGAAGTAAAGCGTAGGATTAATCGGAGAAATGTGAAACACATAACCTCAAAATACACACGCTGTCACGAAATTTAGCAAAATTAAATTTTTTTTTAAGATCCCACATAAAAACAGTCAAGGTATGTCCGTTTTTATGTTGTCTATCATTCCCCAAATTTAAAAAACAAAATTTTTATTATTGTAAGAGAAAAGCAGGGGAAACCTAACGCTGCTAAAATCGAGGTTTTTGCTAAGTATCGGATTATTTATAAAATAAACTTTTTGAATTTCCTACTAATTAGATCAGTCCCGGGACATTATTTTCTATGTTTCTTTTCTTGTTCTATGTTCTCAACGAAAAATACTGTGTAATTCTGTGTGAATTCTGACACTAACGACGCTAACCGGCCAACGACTCAAACATGTCTCTCTCAGGCAAGCGCAATAGATCAGCAGTGGAACTCCGATACTGTTTTGGTAGTCAGAAATCGAACAAACCTCTTTTTTTAACGTGTAGAGATAAAAAGAGAGCTTCTCTTGACTTTCGACTTCGAAACAGCATCGGGGTTCCACTACAGGGAGCCAAGTTTGGGACCACTGGCCAACTAGTTGGCTATGCTAACTATTCGTTATTTAAAGGGTCCAAGAAATAGCTGCAGTGATCAACAAACACGCTACATTCTAAAATAATCATTATGTCTAACTGACTTGGCTGGTTTGTCAATCTGAACAGTACTTCTAAGCAGCTATTTCTCAACCAACAAAAAATAGATGTGCTAGACAACTATTTCTCTGAGTGCAGTCAGCAGATCAAAATATAGCGTGCATGTTAACTTGCAAGCGCATAGCAACTGCAACCGGGCTGCAGGACCTGTAGAGGACACAAAGCGTTTTCAGCATCAGGTTGTGTTAACACGGAATACATGTACACAGTCAGCAGATCGCAAACATAGCTTGCTCGTTATCTTGTGATCTCACAGTAACTGCAGTTCAGATGTAATTATAATTTTTTAACTTGTTTTCAGGTTTTACTTGGTTTTTCATCATCAGCCACGGACTGAGTTAAGTGCCTGATAAGATGAGAAAGTTATAAATTAATTTAAATTAAAACGATGTTTGAAATCTTTTGCGATGATGTTGCAGGTACAAAATTAGGAGCAGTGACCGTGAGCGTTATTACTTTTTATTGATGTAATTTACCATTACTGTTTATCTTTCAATAATTTTTTAAGTCAATAAAGTACTTTATAATCATTGCGTGAATATATTTAAATTAAATAATGTGCTGATAATTTCAAATTTTTTAACTTTAATTAGATTTAACAGCTGTAAATGATTATTATCTTTATACTGTGTGAGATACTAACTTAAATTTTCCGCTACTAATGCCCCTTCAGCCGCGCAGGACCATCAAGAGTATTAGACCCACACAGCAAAAACTCTGGGATAATATTTGTTTGCACCTAATTTCAAGATGGTGTTCCATCTAGCCCGAAATTGGAGTACGAAAATATCGACTATTGTTTTTTCCAAAAAACTGTAAAACAATTGACAGCAGGTGACGTTTCGTACCCCAAGTCGGGGGAAACGATACCTTATGTAAACGGTACCATTCACACTACCAAGACTAATTTTTGTTGCAGGTAAATGGTACCCTAAAATAAGAGTTAAATTTACACTTTGTTTTTTCTGTGTATTTTTTGAGTCGTACTAAAAGAATTTTACCTGTAAAACAACATGGTCTGGTTTAATATAGCTGCTCTTATTTTATAGGATGTACAGCCTTTTCTGGAAAAATACGTGATAAAATCACCCACTAAATTGATCATGCATATCAAACAATTTTGGTTGTTAAGAATAAATTTTTTGATCTATTTGACTAATGCATAGTATTTCAAATTAAACATTCCGAATTTTTAGAAACATTTTTAATTTTAATTTTTTCAAATCTCAATGGGTTTAATTTCAGATTCCTAAGTTTTTTAAATCTTTAGTATTACATAGCTTAATTTTGAAACTGTATAATTCAAATTTAATGGTTTCATGTTCCGTATCGATCACTCTTAAATATGGATTGACCAATTCCATTTCAAATCAGGTACAGATATCCAGCTTATGGTGTCAGAATGATTTGGTTTTTGGATATATCATTCTATGATGAAAATAAGGGAGCACGTATTTCACAGTTAAGTAAACAATTCTTTTTTCGATTTGTCATAATTATTTTAGGATTACCTGCGGATTTTAAAATGCAATATTTTGCGACCATGCGTCCGTATTTAAAATTTGCATTTTTATTCGTCGAGGGAATTCTTTCTCTTACAACTGATCACAAAAAATTAAAAGTTTGAGAAATGACAAAATCGCGACTGTTTTTCTAAAATTCATTAAAGTGGATTTAATCAAAAAACCCAGTTTTAAAATATTGTATTTTTTGTTGAAAAATAGCAGGAAATATGTACTGAATATCTCACGAGTTTCATTTTTGATACACTACTACTTCATATACATTTTTTTTTAAATAGAATTTTTTCATTTTTCTCAGAAGCAACGAAAGGTGCAAAAAATGTTTAGATTATAGTTTAAACTAAAAAAGTTTTTAAAAAATGTCTCTTGCTCTTTTGTGATATTTTGCAAAAATATATTTTACAAGAAAAAATTTTCCCTGGACATTTTAGAACTCTCTTTTTATAGAATTTTGAAAACATAAAAAGAAAATCTTTAGGAAAATCTCACCTTTTTGTTTCTCCAACATTAAAAAAAAATTATATAATTTTAGAGTGTTGTTGCTTCCAAGAAAAATGCGAAAATTCGACTTTTACAAAATAATTTTTTCCAATGTGAAGTAATGATTTACTAAGAACAAAACTCATGAGATATGTAGTGCATATTGCCAGCTATTTTTAAAGGTAAAATAAAAATGTAAAAAAGTAGGGGCTTTGGGAAAATCCACTTTCAAGAATTTTAGAAAAACAGCCGCAATGTTGTCATTTTGTAAGGTCACTAAATTTTCTGAGGTCAATTGATATCAAAAGATTTCCCACGTTAAATAAAAAAATAAAATTTCAAATGCCTAGCCTCGCTCAGAAAAAAGGCATTTAAAAAACTTTTGCCCATTCTTTAGAATTCGCAGGTAATCTTTGAATCATTGTAACAAATCAAAACAAAAAAATTTTTTGATTAAACTGTGAAATGCGAGTTTCGGTATTTTCATCATGTGAATACATAATCTCTCTGACACCACGCGGAGAAAAATGTATGTTTAATCCTAACATCTAGATGTTCAGGGTTAACATATTTATGTTTAACTACAGGACAGAAGTCTAGATGTTTAAAATGAGTATCTATAGATATTAAAAACTAAGGTGTTACTCTGTAACATCCAAAATGTTCATCTGAATTATCCTAAATATTAGATGATGATTATTTCAAATAACGGCCGTAAATAATTGAGGAGTTTATTTATTTTTGATCATTTAGGAAATTAATAGATAACTTATTAGTAAATTAAAAATTAAACTTGAACGTTCATTCTTGAACGAAAAACTGAGAAAAGGTATGAAATGTCGAACAGGTGATATATTTAGTCAATTTAAGGTTATGTTTAATATTTGTAACTCAAAATCTTCAAAATGAAAAATAAAAACAGGGTAAGTATGCTAAGAACGAATGAGCCGTAATCAGCATTTAAAGTTCTATCTATTTTCGGTTACTCAAACTCAAATTTCATTTTAGATTCACAAACATTTTGCCAAAAAGTGTTCGAGTCAATGTAACTCAAAATCAAAGTTATTGTCTGATTTTAATTAAGGATAGCTAATTTTAAACCTTTGTAAAAGTTCAAAAATTGAAATATTCCATGATGCGCATGCGCTCGGACGATTTTAACATATGCATGTGCTTCAGTTTAACATAAATATATTTCTACGCATAACACATAAAAAAGATAGTAGATGTTCGGCATGAATATCTGCATGTTAGGCGGTACAGTCTTACCCTTTCAACATCTATATTTAAACATCCATTTTTCTTGCATTTTTACCTGATTTAAAATAGAATTAATTCATTTTTGAATTTTTAAAGTTTACAATTAAAAATTGTTTAGTTTAGCACAATATATAATTAGCGCTATTCTATTTCATATATTTAACTCTGCATTTATTCAAATTGGAATGTTGTTACATAAAATGATTTAAATTTGAAATTTATGAGATAAAGCTTGAAATTGGACATGCCCTAATATTTGAAATTGATAATTTGCTGATGTAGAGCATATAATAATTGTGAATGCCTAGTTGTTTAGAATATTTCAATTCTAAGCGTTGTAATATATATATATATATATATATATATATATATTTGACCTATCACGGCAAAAAGAATGTTCCTAAAAATAAACCCAGCGAAACATTTGAGAGATATATTATGCCCCACATCTCAAACCAGTTAGAGTTGACAAATTTTAAATGCTTAAATGTGTACATCAAAATTAATCTTTGTGATTGAAATGTGATATTTTTTAGAAAATTAAAAGTCTTAAACACTTCCAATAAAAAATTGTTTAATTTTGAAAATTGCTAAGCCCGGAATTCGTTAATTAAAACCGCGCTTTAAAAAGCGCCTAACTATCTTTTGAATAAGTCGCTTGTATTTAGCTGAATACGATTAAATTCGATGCCCTTCAGGTGGCCTCAAAAGCGCGCGAGTTTCAAATCTGATTTTTCAATTTCTTCATTTATTACTGTAAGAAAAACGAAAGTTAATTATCTAGAGCTTGTTAATTAAAAAATAAATTATACTATGCTTTGTAAAATATACAGGTATTTCAATGTTAGTAAAAATTAACATTTTGACAAATGTCCTGAAAAGGTAGATTTTAGTAAACCTCACTAAATCATACGAATGCATGAAAACAAAATAAACCGAAACAAATAATATAGTCAACAGAATGAAATTGACTGTAAAATAATAAGAAGCAATATAGAAATGCCAATTTTTAAATGTGCAATAAGTTAAAAATAATTATGTTTGAAAATTGTTACGTTTTATAAGGACCAAAGGAATATATTTTGAGAAAATTGCTTAATTTTTTACATTTGAGAATCATAATACAGTATAAATGATGTTTTTCCTTAAATAAAAGAACACTGGATATAAAACAAACTTTTTTTATTCTTTTTCTTGTCTAATTTAGCAAAATGATAATATCCTAATGAATGGAAATTTATATAACATTCAAATGCAATTCATGCATTAAATTAACGTCATTTAACACATTTTAATTTTTATTTTAGAATACTTAATACGAAATCGTGTATTTCTAAAATTTTAAAACCTTTTCTCACGATAAGACTTTACTTCCCAAATGAAAAAAAATCTGTTTTTCTATGTTATAAATGAGATAAGAACATAGCTCAACTTTCTTTTATAAGAGAACTTAATGAAAGTCTAAGAGCTTATGTAACCCAGCACTTCATTACGATCGCAAAGAGGGTATAAATAAAAGTTGCTCCTCTTGCGAAGGGAAAGAATAAATAGACACATATTGACCTGCCAAGATGCCTCTGGGGTAACTATCTCAGAAAGATACTATATTACTATACTCGGTCTTTGAAGTTCGATCCCAGTATTAAAGAATAGGGGTCGTACTTTTATTTCTATGGCTCGAATTACTGATTGCGGAATTCACTTTAGCACGAATCGAACAGTCATCATCAAACCACAGTTAATAGATAGCGCACTTTAATTTTTAATTGAGTACTAGAGAGACTTTTCTTAATCAGCGTCTTTTGTTCGTAGCCAAAGTTTCTGTCTTGGAAATGGCCTTTTAGACTGAGAGACTCGTGAGCCAGTCTCGCCTCCGCGATTCAGTTCTTCTAGAAACGTGATTGACAGTTTGCAATCGAATCAGGTGCCACATAACTTTTTGTAGAATTAAGATGTTATTTTCTTCTCGTAGGATGAAAGTCATACACTCACAGTTTGTACTTCTTATGAATAGTAAGGATGATAGAAAATAATGAAGATAAATCAAAACGCACCGTCCTAAGGCTTAGGAAATTGGAAAAACTTACTTTTATCATTATTTTCACATCTATTTTAAAAAAATGTGAAATTCAAATATAAACTTGGAAACGTGAAATAAATGGAAATTTCAAAATCCAGTTTTTGGAGCTGAATCAGATGATTTTACTTCGGGAAAGGATTTTAAATTAGGTAAAAGACCCAGTAATCAACAAGATTGCAGTAATTGTCATTTTGCAGATTTTTACAAAAAAAATCAAGAATAAAACTTTTACATTGTTATAAAACTAATTTTTTTACTGATTTTTGGCATTAATAAAAATAATGATGTATATTGTAGACAGTTATCATTTAGTATATAAGAAAAAAGTACATTATTTTAAAAAACTCCTGATTTGTCAGAAGAATCGTTGAATTCTTACGCCACGGTTTAAAAAAACGATTTTAATTTTTTTTAATAGGTAAGGAAATGCGTCCTACGTTTTTGATTGTTTTGCGAGTGTTTTTGGTCAGGTCAATTTTTTTATCATGTCAATTTAATAGTGTATTAATATCCATCCTTTAGTTTGAGGCCTCATAAGCTCAATTTGAAAATTAGGTTTTTTTAACGACTTAGTTTCAACATCTTAACTTGAGAATGCTTTTACTCTAAAACGATGTTTGAAATTACTTAATTTTTAACGCTTCAAGTAAAAATTCATTAGGTTTCGAAGTTTCCAATTAGAAAGCATATGATTTTTGAAGTTTAAAAAAAAAGTAAACTTCGCATATTTACAATATTTTTAATTCTTCAATTTTAAACTGTGAAAATGACAGTGGTTTGTTTTGACAGAAATCAAATTTTTTAGTTAAAAATCTGTCCAATCACTTTCAATGTCCCTTAATCCTACATGAAATTATTGACATTTATTATTAATATATTTATCATCTTTAAAATTTCTATAATTTTATTTCAAAATCATAGTTTTAAATACGCGATTCTGAAACAGTTCAATTTTTGAGACTTTAAAGCTGAAGGGCTTCAAAAGCTTAAATTCGAAAATATTTGGTATATTATTTCTTAATTTTTTGAGGATATTAATTCTAAATTTCACGTAGCTGTAGTTTTGAATTCGAATATTCAAAAATATCAAGATAATTTTATTATTGAATCTTTAAAAAATGCAAAATTTCAAATTGAAAGACTTGATGGTCAAATTTAAATTTAATAATTTTAAATTTACTTGACTTAGCTTACAAAATTGTTTATTTTTTTTAATTCTTAAAAATCGTAGAATATTAAATTAAAAGACTTGATAGTTGCGCAATTTTTATCTAAAAGCAATTGTAATTAAATAATTTGGAAATAAATCTTTCCAGCATAAATTCGAAACAATAAAAAATTAAGACAATAATTTCTGTAATTTGAGCCTCAAAATGACAAGATTTTATAACTAGGCATTTTTATTGTAATATCTTAAAATCCACCTATTTAACTTCATAGAAATGCAGCAAAATTATTCCCATTTAAGAGGAAGTGAACTTACTTTAAAAATATGTAAAAAAAATTTTTATAAATTCTTATGGTAAAAAAAATTTCAAAGGTATTATACTTCCACGCAAAATTGAAATATTGTTATATTTCAAATTTTACACAGGATTTGGGTCAATCAAAATAAGGCTCATAATACTATAGAATTTCTAATTAAAAATGGTTACATATCGATCCAGCCTTATGACTATCAGTATTAATAATAGCAATTTAATATAGAAAAGAAAATAATTCTGATAAAAATTACTTCACTTTTTCAGAAAAAATGTATACAGTTCAGTTTATTATTTATTTTATTTTGTCATAAACTATAAAACGGATATATCCTCATATATATTTGTATGATTTGCGGGATAAAATAAGTCATGCAGAATAAAAGGATGGAAAACAATGTTAATGTCCGTGTTTGAAAAGCCGAATTGGGAGGTAACATTTAAAATCGAGAATTCTTATTCAGTGAGTATGATGCGCTGCTTTTCAAATACATTTTTAAAGCTATTGCAATTATTTTTAAATTATACACACATCCATATGTATATATATATATATATATATATATA
>JAUELO010035209.1:0-10546 GCA_032357855.1 Amphibolips quercusostensackenii | reverse complement strand
ATTAATTTCTGTCAATGGGCTTTGCAAATGGTACAAAATGATCCTAGTTTCTTTCGATATGTACTTTTCTCAGATGAAAGCAAATTTTACAGCGACGGACAGCTCAATAGACATAACTGACATTATTGGTCGGATAAAAATCCTCACTGGTACAGACGGATGGATCATCAAAATCGATAGAGTGTTATGGTATGGTGCGTAATAGTAAATAGCTATTAAATTAGACCCTAACTTTTTAACGGAAACGTTTACAGACACACTTACTTAGAGTGTTTGAGGGGCCATTCACCTAGACTATTGGAGAACGCTGACTTAGCAACAAATAAAGAATATGGCTTCAACAAGATGGTTTTCCGCCACATTTTTCACCCATCGTACGTGAGCTTTTGAACTTAAATTTCAATGAAAGATGGATTAAAGGAGGAGGTCTATTTGAGTGGCCCCCCTGCTTACTCGATCTGACATCACCTGGTTTATTTGTGTGGGGTTATACTACAAATTTATTTTTTGCTCAGCGACCCGCAACAAGAAAAGATCTGATAAAAAGGATTCGGGCAGCTTGCGCAGCTATCTATCGAGAAACTTTGCTAAAACTGTAAACAATTTTGAAAGACATCTACGTTTGTGTCTTCAAGCTAATGGAGAGCACTTCGAACAGTTACTTCGTGGCTGATTGTACCACTAGTAAGCAATGGTAAGAAGCAAGGGGACTCAAGTTAATCAACGACCCGAAACGTGAAAGGCAAGGGGACTCACGTTAATTAACCATTTGAAACGTGAGAGGCAAGAGGACTCACGTTAATTAATCACTTGAAACGTGAGAGGCAAGGGAAACTCACGGCAAGAAAGCGCCCCAAAGAAAACAGAACTTATTACATCCATTCCGTTGCTTCTGGGTAACGCTAAAAGTAAGACAAACTGTCTTTTTTTTGTAACTAGTCACAAAGAAGCTAAATTGTTAAGATTTTCACTTTTTTAACTACATAGTCACAGTCTACAAAAGTCTACAAAAAAAAAATTCATCCGGGCACAGAGTTCAATCTACAAAAAATCGTCCTGACCTTCAAGTGACCTTGAAAATTGTCCTGAAGGTCATGGTGGTCAAGGTGATGTACACCGTAACCTTTCATCGACTTTCTTAAAGCATCTTGAACGTTTGTTTACCCTGAAAAACCAAGACAATTCAGAAAAAGGGCATCTGGTCCTTTCTTAGACATTTGACCTTAATTTTTTCACCCTTCCAAGGTTACAAAAACCATTTTTTCCTAGGTAATTTTTAACGTGAAATTGCCCGCTCTTTTTAAATCCGTATTCAAAAGTAGAGGTTTTCATTTAAGAAAAAGGTCTTACCTCCATTTGACTTTGAAAATTAACGTCAAGGTCGAAATTTATGGTACAGTCAAATATTCCCCTCGGTCCTGGTCAACGTTTGTCCGAACCATTTCTTCGCAGATAAAGTATGTTAAAAGATATTTACCCAACCACCACAAAAAATGTTTAGACTAAAAACTTTTTATTTTTAAGAGGGAAAGACGACTCCGCAAAAACTTACTACACACCACACCCCCTCTAGGGACCGAAGCTGGTAGCTTTAGAATTTCAAATAAGAAAAAGATTTCAAAATAAAAAAAAAAGAAATTTCAGATAAAACTTGCGTATTTTTCAAGGAGAAAGCTGATCCTGTAATAAAAAACAGTTTTCATTTAAAATTTAAAAGTTACCCTTCTCGCAACTCTAAAGGATGGGGTATAGGGTAAATTTTTATGGAGTCGCTTTTTCCCTGGGAGATGAAAAGTTTTCATTTGAGATTTTTTCATCGTTAGATGCGTATTTTTTAGATATTTCGATGTCTCAAGATAAAAGAATCACTCTGCATATATGGGCGTCAGCATGAAAAGGACCCTTCTAGCTATTATGGAGTTTCGCATAGGCGCATGTACTTAGATGAATTTCCAGAATTTTAGGTGCAAAATGAACACAATCAATTCAAAAAAAGGTCACTGTTGAATTTTTGTAGTTGGAACTTCAAAGAATCATTTTTAATGATAAACGTATAAAAACTTGACGAGTGCTATAAGCATGTGTTATACATTTGTTTAAAAATGCAACACACCTACTTTAGAATACTTTCTAGATATGAGTGTAGTCTTAATAGACTCATTATAGGTTTCAGTATCCTCCTTACTCAGGCCCGAAATAAAAATTTTGACCTCAACTTAATAAAACGCGAATATCTCCTAAAGTAGAACCGACTATAGAAGACCTTTTCTTGTGGACGCCCACATATAATTATAAATATGATAGTAAAAATAATAATTATCATATGTTTTTTTGTAACAAAAAACCCTGTCCTATCTGCGGTCATTACCTTGAGGCCCACTGACTTACTTTTTGATAATCTCAAGCCTAGGAAAACGATTGTAAGCCCACAATCATTTTTCTTTTTGAATATTTTTAAAAGAGAATGAAAAGCGACTTTTTCATCTGTTCTGAAACAAGAGAAACTGTATCATTAACGAAAGATTGAGGCCCTGAGAATAAGAATACTATAACATTTATTGTAATAATCAGTAACTTGTAATATTTTTATTCAACTTTGGATCACGAAAAATATTATATTTGAGTTTTACATATTTATAAATTAAATTATTTGTTAAGACAATAGTCATTTACAAGTATTGTTTTAAAATTCTTCGAGATTGGCTGATCCTTGCTTAAAGGAGTTGCCAGAATTTCTTCTCGTGTCATATCTTGAACTCTCGCCACTATCCATGTTTATTTTTATCCGTTTTGCTGTCTCATACGGAGTGTCGATGTGTCTTATTATATATATTCCACGAAGAATTTTATTATTATTGTCAATTATTGCAACAGCGTCACTACTAGGTGTTGATAATAGAAGTTTTTCTTCGTTTGGCATGGATTTAAATAACGAACCTGATCCTTTCAATTTAATGCACTTATCGACAGGAAACGTGTATTTTCGAATTTCGAAACACAGGTTTGGATTTACCTTAGAAATAAGCCGCACAGATTTAAGTTGTTCAAATGTATATCCAAGAATGCATACAGAAGAAGTTCTGGCGCTAGGATAACGGATCCTGACACGCAGAGAGGACTTATCAGCAGAAGAGCTGGGCTCAACTTGAAGAGAAGTATCAAGAGGAGACTTGGACCTGGCACGGGAAGGAAGCTCGGCAGGAGCAGGAGACTTGCCCGGAGAACCCCCAAAATTAAGTCTGGCAGGTGAAAGAGGCTTTTTAGGAGAATTATTTCTCTCAGGTAAAGAGGAACATCCCAACTCTGCTACATAAAACAGAAAATTACATTTTTCTTGCTTATTCTTTCCAGCATATATTTTTCCTCTAGCATATTTTCCTCTTTCAAAAAGAGAAGCACCTACCTAGTGGGCACGAAATTTAAGGACGTAATGGAAACGTCCTAAAAACGTTCCTTGGACGTGCAAGTCAAAAGGCGTTATTTGAGCGAATCAAAAACTGCCCTAAGTCAGACCAAATGATGTTCTGGAAACTTTACATGTTCTAGATACGTCCTTGAAACGTCTCTGGAACATTATATGTATTAGGAACGTTATTTTGACTGACTTAGGACGTTCTTGAGCCACTCTAGTGATGTTCTTTAGCGTTTGTGCCTACTAGGTAACTTTGTTTTATCAAAAGGAATTGCACAATCATACAGAGAAGAAAAAAACTTAACATTATATTCCTGTTTGTGTTAAATCCCAAACCTTAACCTGAAGGCAAAGTACCGAAGCCCCGATGTAACTGAAAAAACGCAATCTTATTTTCCAAAGAAGGTTAGATACACAATAAGCGTGTACCTGAATTTTGTAATACGCCTTTTTTTTACTGGCAACACATTTTTGAACTTGTTGGAACTAACCTAGAATTTTTTGGAATTCACTATCAATTTTGAAATCCGCCTTTTTTTACTGGCAACACATTTTTAAACTTGTTGGAACTAACATAGAATTTTTTTGAATTCACTATCAATGCTTTGGAATTCTTGAGAATCCCGACGATAAAGAAAATACCTTGGCCGTCAACTATGCCGAAAAAGATCAATAAAATTCTTTTTCTCTGTTTCCTATTTCTATTTTTCGCAAAGCATGCATTCTTTGTTGAGAATTAAATTTTTTTTCTCCTAGAAATTCGTCTGTTTCGGCCGAGAATTCACCTCTTCTAACATAAACTTAATCTTCTTTTTTCAAATGCAATGTGAATTCAATTAATCACATATTGCTATTAAAATTATTTTTTCAAGTTAAAAATTGAACAATCTGCTTAAAAAATCTTTTTTTATAGAAAATTATTGTTCTTAGTTGTAAAATCGCCTTCTTAGTTGAACATTTATCCATTTAATTTATTTATTGAAAAATTTAGGCCCCGAGTTTCTTTCAGGGATTTTGTGCATTGAAGTCTTATCTAAAGCTATTTACATATACGTCTGATGGGATATCTTTGGAATTATGATAAAATATTACTTACATAAGACTCTTTAATCCCGAAATTCCATGAAAATAGTAATATTTGATCCCCATCTCAACCTTAAAAAAAATCTTATCGCGTATTTTTCAGATGACCCCTTAGAAGTGAAATATATGTGCACATGCAGGTAAGATATGAATTCTGTATCAACAGGGTGATTTTTTTAATAACATTTTTTTAATACCCACATTCTGGATTCGCCGCGGGTATATTGAGATTAAACTTGTACGCATTTCGGACAAACTCAAATAGAGTTTTGAAAAAAGCAATAAGAATAAGTTGCTGATTATGGCAAACAAATTGGAATTCGCGGTGAGCTTACAGATCGACTTTATGTTATAGATAGACTATATTATTATATTTACCAATAGAATTGAGAAAAACTGCCAAGAAGAAGAGAAGAGTATGAATAACCCTCATCTTTTTCGACTTAAGAAAATACTGATTAAAGGAGAATTTTATTGGAAATGTAACTAAGTAATATTCTAGTGCCTCTTTAAGCATACTCGTATATCTTATCTTATTATATTCGTTATCTTCTAGATTAAGCAAGCATCAGGTCTGTCCTTTTCAGGTATTTACATTTTATTACAGGTAGCACCAAGAAAAAAAATATGGTTATTAAATTTGTTAAAACTAAAACAACGATTATGAACAACTATTTAAAGTTTCAAAAAAACCTTATTTAAAAAAATTATGTTAAAAGAATTGAAAATATGAATTTTGTATATGACATCTTGAATAGTTTTTTAAATTGTACGTTTTAGTCTCCAATATGAAATTTCAAAGATGACATAAATAAAAATCTAAAATACTTTTAATATTTTGTGAAGAATGAATTGAATTCTTGTTAAAATTTGATTCCCATTGATTGTTAAAATTCGGCTCTAGAGGTGAGCACAGATGATATATTTAACTTTCTTTTACAATCAGTCTACTATCGTGCATTTTTTTCGTTAATTTTTTGCGTAGTATTTAATCTGAAAATCTTTCAAAAAATTTTATGAATATGTATTTGAGAAAAATATGATGTCCTATCCTAATTCAAGGTAGCCCTTTCACTAAGGACAAGAAATACTAGTTTTTTTTTGGTTCGCAAAATGTTTTACTATTATTGAAATTAAAAATTCAAACTCTTCAAGCTGAAGTTTCGTTCATTCTAAGTAAATCGAAACTTAACTGTAAAATAAACCGTTTAAAGTAGGAAAAAATTTATTTTTATATGTTAAAAACACTTTTCAGCTGTTATTTATACATCAACATTTACCACTTTCACCTACAAATTGAGAAACAAATCTTAGTGTGCTAAATTAAATTGTAAAATTTATAATTTTAATGTAACACTATGCATTTTTAACTATTAAAGGACTTCTATTTTGACTAATTGAGTATTAAAAAAGTAAAATTGTATAAATTAAAAAACGTGGCTGTTTATGTTTTCAAAAACGGTTATTTTACACAGAGAAAATTTTTTTATTTCCTCATTTTCTGTACATGCTCAATACTACAAACTGTAGCCAAAAAGTATTTAGTATGATTTTTTAGATCCTAGGTGAAATTTTATGTATTTTAAAATTCTAAAATTAAGCAGAGGAAACTTAAACAAAAAATTCTTGCCTAATGTGCGAAACCCAACTTTTTTGTGTGGCTCAAATGATTCGATTACTTTTAGCATTTCTACGTCAATAACATTCACTTGTATTTTTTTTTTTTTTTTAAATATTGATATTTTTATATTTTCTGTTGTTTTAAAGTGGATCTTATGCAACGTAAAATTTTGAATTTTTAAAACGCCTTATTTGCACGAAAGATAGTTTTTTACAGCATAATCCAGAATTGTTTAACGTCAGCAAATACTGTCCTTATTGATAATTAAATATATTGAGAAACTTTTTTCTTTGCAAATTACCCAATAGAAATAGTTGAAAAAAAATTTTTAAAGCTCAAATAAAAATTATAAATCTTGATAGAAAGATATGAGAGATTGTTGAGATAATATATTCCCGCCGAGTTATGTAATGCCTAAGATGGCTTTATGAGGTTAAATAAAAATATTTCTGTATTGTACATTATTAAAAATTTCTTGATATGTTCAATTATACATACTTTTGTCTTGTTATCTGAAAATTAATATTTATTTTAAAACCTAAAAATGAACTACATTTACTATAGACGTGTTGTTGTTCTGAAGGCGAATTTGTAAACTGTAAGGCACATAAGGCTCACAACATTTTCGCATGTATACAAGATAACTGTTATACATCAACATTTATGAGATTTTGATACGTCTTGCAGAAATAGTCAAATTATTAAAGTTGATTAATGTCAAACTGTATCAATAAGCTACAAATATTACTTGTAACAATGTGTATGAATTTAAATGAAAATATATTGTTTGTAAGATTATAAATTACTTTAAAATGTGTAATTCCATGTATTTATTTTCTATAATTTGTCTTTCCTTCTTTGCTGTTTTATATGTATTTTATATGTTATCTTGAATCCTGACAAACAAGATTCGCACGTTATGCGCTCGAGAAGTTTCCTCTTAGCAGTCCAATCTTGAATATAAACAGTTCAGAGTAGCCTCGAAAAAGAAAATCTAATTTTTGGGCTTTTCTTGGTTAACAATCATTATCCCATGTCATTCAAATCAAAAGATTGACACCAACAGACATATTCACATATTTTAAAAGATTCCAAAAAACTTAAAAAAATTTCAAAATGTCAAGGAATTTTGATGACTTTTGTAGGATTTATAAAGATTTCTAGGGGTTTCAAAGAGTTTTACAAGGCTCAAGGGATTTTATAGAACCTTCAATTATTGCACAGGATTTGTTGAAATTTAAAAAGATTTTATAAATTTAAAGCTATTGTAACAGAATTCAAAGATTTTTACGAGATTGAAAAAATATAAGGGCATCGGGAGGAAGTTTGTAGGAATTTTAAAGATTTGAAGCTTTATAATAAGGGATTTCTAAAAAACATTGAAATATAAATGAAAAGGATTCAAATATAAATGAAAGGCTCTTAAAGGATTTCAAACGTTTTAAATTGTTTTGAAAGATTTAAAAACATATTAAGAGATTTTAAAAAAATGAACGGGACTTAAAACAATTTTTTATGGTTTTTAGAGATTTCAAGGTATTTTAATAAAGCTTACATGATTTAGGGGTTAAATAGGAAATCTGAATACTTTAAAGATTTTAGGGATAAGAGGATTTTATTTATTTCAAAGGATTTCTATAGAACTAAGTAACTAGAAAATTACTTAATTTATTGTTTAGATTAATTATAAATACCATATATGTGGGCGTCGACACGAAAGATGCCCTTCTGGCCTGTATAAATTTAAGTAGAGCGCATATAGCCGGAAAAGTTTCCGTTTTTGAGGTAACCGATTTAAAATTCAACGTCGATAGTTACAAAAGAAAAATCGCAAATCAATATAGAAACTGAAATCACAAATTTTTTTATATATTTGCATTAATTTTTGTGAGAAGCATTTAAAAACTTAAATTGCATACACGTAGTTATTTCTTTTAACGCCTGCAGTTGGCCTACAAAAATTGTAGTATCCAAGGCCTACACGTGGTGGTCGTAGTGAAATTTATACCTTTTTTTTGTAATGCTTAATCAATGTGAGTCTTTTTGACTCTTACAAATCGGGATGTTTTTTGACACGAGTCTCTTCGCCTCTTATTACATATCTTTGTCCTGATTGAACTCTCCGTCGTCAATTACTTCGAGTTCGTCTCATAACTGATACATTTCGAGGAGTCCAGTCAATATTTTTCCGTTTCGACACCAACTACTTCTTTTATATTGTCCACATTATATGTCCTCGGTGAGCTCGTTGTTACAGCTTCTTCTGAAAAAATTAGTCCTCATAACTTTTTTACCTTTCTGAGAAGTGATATGTGTATGCTTTTATTGCACGTCGATTTAAAGCTTGCTAATATTCTTGCTAACAAGAAGAATGTTGCCGAACTTGATTCACCTGATGGGATCCACGATGATTGCACTGTGCACGCTTAACTACAGTTGCTAATATCTTCATCAAATGTCGAAGCTGTCAGAAAGTGGCGAAGAACCTGATAATAAACATCATAATAAACTGTAAAGCACTATAGAACTTTAGATACCAGGTGTAACTTCAAGGGACTCTTGATTCAAAAAGTGTGTATGGCTGTAATGTGTAATGGCTGTATGCTCCTCGAAGGCATGAATACAAAGTTAAGGGATTCAGAACCGAGCTAATATTTGAATTTCTTTTTGATATCGTATTATTTTATGACAACTCTGAAGAGCAACAGCAATTGTACATTTGGATTCATAACACCATGAACAAGTTTTTGAAAACTGTTCTTCGAATATCTCTTACTAACTATGTATTTTTGTAAAAGACCCTCTCTTTTCTTCACTTAATTTTTGTGAATCTCATGCCTGGGCAAATCATTATATGTCACTAAAAAGTTTCCTTTTTTAATATTTTTGTAAGAGAATAAAAAGCAACTGTTTTATCTGTTTTCAAACAAGAGAGACTCGAACATTGAAGAAAGATTTAAGCTTTAAAAACGACAATACTATAACTTTTTATTGTAATTACCAGTTACTTGTAACATTTAGATCCAACTTCGGATGACAGGCGACATTATATATTATTTTTACATTTTTATAAATCAAATTAATGGTTTGAAGGAAAGTCGTCTACAAGTACACTTCTAAAGGTCCTTGAGATTTGATTATTTATACCTTAGGGAGCTACCTGAATTTATTTTGTGTCATATCCTGAATAAAGCCACTGTCACATTAATTTCGCTCATTTTGCTGTCTTATATGAAGTGTGTCTTGTTATAATAATGTCTTTTTGACAAAAGAGAATAATTATACCTTCAGCATCGTAATCTCAATTCATCTCAAAGAACCACCTATATGTCGGTCGCCAGACCCTTCTTGGGTCAGAAACAACTAAATCACGATATATGCGCAAAATTTCAAAATAAACTTTAAAATTAGAATTTTGACTTTCGAATTCCAAAGTCAACAAACAACCGGCATTATTAAGGTTACGATTTGCCAGAATTAGAACTCCATTTTAATTTGAGCTAGCTCAGATCTCAAGTGGGAACATTTTTGGTAGAGGCCGTGGTTTTGTGTTGACAGGGGTTTCTTGCTAGTGAAAGATAACAGAGCGATTTGAATAACAACAAATCTACATTTTGTTTTATGTAAATTGATTCACACGATTGGTGAAACATAGATGGATTAAAATTTGAAAAAACTGACTTTCTCCTAATTTTACAATTTTAATCGTACAACTTTATATACTCATGAGGTTTGACAGCAAAATGATAGAATTTCGGTGAAAAAGGATTGCAATTTCAATCTTTGCAAAACAAAGCGAATAATTTATAAACTAATCGCTTTACTGTGACGATGATTTATCATTTTGTGAGATTTAAATTTAAAGCCTAGCTAAACAGTATAGTTTTGCGAGATTGGGGCATAGGCAACAACTGTTTACAAATAATGGGGGGAGTGTGGCAAACAAATAACTTTTCGATACACGAAAACTGGTCTCTGCTTTAGGAGTCACATTTCGTCAAAAGGTTTGAGACAATAGTATTGATATTAAGAGACAATTATTTTTGGGGTGCAATAGGGGCGGGGAATGGCTATTCGAAAAGTTAGGGTAAGGGGCACAAAAATGAAAAATTGCATAAGAACATCACGAAATTGCATTAGAAAATTCAGTGATAAGAAAATTGAAAAAAAATCAAATGATCACAAAAATATTGCATAACGTCACCAAATCAAATCACAAAAAAAATCGCAGGAGATAATCGTGTCAAAAATAGCAAAATATCAAGATAATCTCTATTGAATCTCATAATTCAATCGTGGGAAACTTCGTGACCACGTGGCAAACTTAACTTTAAAAACTGTAATAAGAGCTTTTTGGGACAACCACAAAATTGAATTTTAGGGTTTTTTCGGCCAACTAAAATGAAGAAAAATTTTTCTCGGGGCTCTTT
>JAUELO010035201.1:0-10546 GCA_032357855.1 Amphibolips quercusostensackenii | reverse complement strand
ACCTCTTTCCGGTCGCTGGAAAAACGTGCCGATAAATCTCGCGAAATAGCTGTGGAAGGGAATGAAAAGCCACATGAACAAAAAGCCGCTGGATTCACAGTTATCGAAACTCTGCTGCATCGTGCTCTGGATACGATTAGAAGTCTGTCAACAAATGAAATTCTTCTAGATATTTTTATAAGAACTGTTTTTTTTTTCTTTTAAATTATTCGTTTTCACACATGTTATAATACATTTCTCGATAATGGTTAATAACAAGTAATTGATTAGGATGTTCAGTTTGCAGATTACTGGTCAAAATAATTTTCTAGAGAAACGAGAAAAAAACTGCCACGGTCCAGATTTGAACCAGGAATGTCACTATTTACGGGTGGCGTAAATGGTTAACCCTCCACTCGGGGATAGTGGCGTTCCCGGTTCAAATCCGGGCCGTGGCAGTTTTTTTCTCGTTTCTCCAGAAAATTATTTTGACTAGTAATCGGCAAACTTAACATCATAATTCGTTAATTAATGACCTATAGGTCGAGGATAACAGAAAGTCAGGAGAAGTCAGAGAATGTTAAACTGGTCAGGAAAAGTCGGGAATTTAAAACTGGTTAGGAAATTTTAGGAAAAACCTGACAGTGACAAATTCAGGTATTTTTTGATAAGGTGAATTTGAAATTGGTGAAAATTTCATTCTTTTTTATTAAAAATCACAACTTTTTGGTTGACAATTAATTTTTTTTGCTTCAGGATTCAATTATTTTGTTCTAAGTTTGTCATTTTTTGTTGAATTCAACAGCGTTTTTATAGAAATTTAATTTTCTTTGTTAAGCATGATCTGTTAAGTTACAAATTCAACTTGAAAATTTATTTTATTTGGTTGAAAATTAATTTTTTTTACTTATAATTTCGTAACTCTTCTATTTTCTTAACTCTTCTATTTGTTGTTAAAAATTCATTTCATTGGTGGGAAGTTAAACTATTTTGTTGAAAATTCATTTGTTTCTGTTAAAAATTAATTTTTTTAACCAAAAATGTGGTTATTCTATTTTTTCTTGTTTATCTTTTTTAATTTACACTTTTTTCTAAATAATTGTATTTTTTTGTAAAAAAATCATTTTCTGTGGTGAAAATTTGTTTTTGATTTAAAATTTATCTTCTTCAGTTAATCATTCAAGTATTTGGTTGGAAATTCCTGCATTTTGCTGGAATATCGTCTGTTGTAAGATATTAATCTTATTGATTAATAATTCAAATATTTGGTAAAAAATTTATGTTTTTTGTCAAAAATTAATTTTTTTGCTTAAAATTTAACTATTCTATTTGTTGATAAAAATTTATTTTTTTGGTTGAAATTTTAACTATTTTGTTGAAAATTCGTTTCTTTTATATGAAAATAAATTTTTCAAACCGAAAATGTAAATATTCTATTTTTTTTTTTTAATTTACCATTTTTAATTGAAAATTTATGCATTTTGATAAAAATTTGTCTGTTTTGGTAAAAAATTAATCTTCTTAATTGAAAATTTGTATTTTTGGTTTAAAATTTGTTTTAAATTAAAAATTCATCTATTTATTTGAAAATTTAACTGTTTCGTCAAATTTTTTTTTGAGAATTTATTTTTCTAAGTGAAAATTTAAGTGTTCTATTTTTGGTTGAAATTTTAACTTTTTATTTGAAAGATCAACATTTCCGATTAGGTATAAAGTTGGTAAAAATTGGTTGAAAATCCTACTCTTTTATTGAAAATGTTTCTGTTTTAGTTCAAAATTCATTTATTTTGTCGAAAATTTTGCCTTTATTGGTAGGAAATTTATTTTTTGGTTAGAAAATTCTACTATTTAGTTGAAAATTCCTTTTCCTCTTTGAAGATTTATTATTTTAGTAAACAAAAAAATATTTATTTATTTGAAAGTTTAACTATTTTCTTGAAAATTCGTTTCATTTAGTTGGAAATTAATTAATTTTTAACTGAAAGTCTAACTATTCTAATTTTCGTTCAAAACTTTTTTTTATTGAAAATTCATGTCTTGTCTTGTAAAATATTAATCTTCTTGGTAAATAATTAAATCAATTAGTAGAAAATTAATGTTTTTTGTTGAAAATTATTTTTTTTAGGCAAAAAATGTATGTTTTTTGATAGAAACTTAATCTTCTCAGTTAAGTATCATCTGTTTAGTTGAAAATTCATTTCTTTGGTTGAAAGTATAACTATTTTGTTGAAAATTCGTTTCTTTTATGTAAAAATTAATTTTTTAAATTGAAAATGTAATTTTTCGATTTTTTAATTCATCTTTTTTAATTAGAAATTCATGTATTTTGTGAAAAAGTGTTGTTTTTTTGGTGAAAAATTTATTTTCTGTCTTGCAAATTTGTTTTTTTGTTTGGTTGAAAATTTATCTTTTTCAGTTGAAAATTCAAGTATATGATTAAAAATCCTTGTATTTTGTTGAATTATCTTCTGTTGTAAAATATTAATTTTTTTGGTAAATAATTTAATTAATTGGTAAAAAATTGATTTTTTTTGTTGAAAAATAATTTTTTTAGGTAGAAAATTTTTCTTTCTTGATAGAAACTTAATTTTCTCAGTTAAGCATTATCTGCTTAGTTGAAAATTCATTCCTTTGGTTGAAAGTTTAACTATTTTGTTAAAAATTTGTTTCTTTTATCTGAAAATTAATTTTTCAAACCGAAAATGTAATTATTCTATTTTTTTAATTTATCTTTTTTAATTGATGTATTTTTTTGAGTTATCGTCTGTTGTGAAATATTAATTTTTTTGTTAAATATTTTAATTGATTGGTAAAAAATGTATGTATTTTGTTTAAAAATAATTCTTTTTGGTAGAAAATTTATCCTTTTTGATAGAAACTTAATTTTGTCAGTCAAGCATCATCTATTTAGTTAAAAATTTATTTCTTTGGTTGAAAGTTTAACTATTTTTTTGAAAATTCGTTCCTTTTATTTGAAAATTAATTTTTCTATCCGAAAATGTAATTATCTTTTTCAGTTGAAAATTCAAGTATTTGGTTGAAAATTCCTTTATTTTGTTAATTTATCGTCTGTTGTGAATTATTAATTTTCTTGGTAAATAATTTAAATAATTGATAGAAAATTTATGTTTTTTGTTGAAAATTGATTTTTTTAGGCACAAAATTTATTCTTTTTGATAGAAACTTAATCTTCTCAGATGAGCATCATCTGTTTGGTTGAAAATTCTTTTCTTTAGTTGAAAATCTACTTTTTTGTTGAAAATTCGTTTATTTATTTAAAAATAAATTTTCTAAACCGAAAATGTACTTATTCTATTTTTTTAATTTGTCTTTTTCAATTGAAAATTCATGTATTTTGTTGAGAAGTTAAAATATTTTTTTGTTAAAAATTGATCTTTTTCAGTTGAAGATTCAAGTATTTGATTGAAAATTCCTGTGATTTGTTAAGTTATAGTCTGCTTTAAAATATTAATTTTCTTGGTAAATAATTTAAATAATTGGTAGAAAATTTATGATTTCTGTTGAAAATTGATTTTTTGAGTCACAAAATTTATCTTTTTTGATAGAAACTTACTTTTCTTAGTTAAGCATCATCTGTTTAGTTGAAAATTTATTTCTTTGGTTGAAAATCTACCTTTTTTATTGAAAATTCGTTTTTTTATCTAAAAATTAATTTTTTTAACCGAAAATGTAATTATGCTATTTTTTAGATTTGTCTTTTTTAATTGAAAATTCATGTATTTTGTTAAAAAGTTGAATTTTTTTTGTTAAAAATTTATCTTTTCCTGTTGAAGATTCAAGTACTTGATTGAAAATTCCTGTATTTTGTTGAATTATCGTCTGTTGTGAAATATTAATTTTCTTGGTAATTAATTTAAATAATTAGTAGAATATTTATGTTTTTTGTTAAAAATTGATTTTTTGAGGCACAAAATTTATCTTTTTTGATAGAAACTTACTTTTCCTAGTTAGGCATTATCTGTTTAGTTGAAAATTCATTTCTTTGGTTGAAAATTTGCCTATTTTGGTAAAAATTGTTTTTTTTCTTGGTTAAAATTTTTGTTTCCAGATGGGAATTCAACTATTATATTCTTTGTTAAAAATTTAGGTTTTTTAATTAAAAATTCATGCATTTTATTTAAAAATTAATTTTTAGGTAGAAGATTCCATTAATTCAGATATTTCGATCAAAATTGATGTATTATGTTAAAAATTAATCAGTTTTTGGTAGAAATTGTTTGTTGAAAAATTATTTCTCAAATTTAAGTGATTCCGCTTCAATTTTAGGGAACCCTTTGCAATCGTAATTTCTTTAGGGTACTTAGGTTTTATGGCTAGCCATTAGCAAAGTGTTAATTGAAATATTATTAGAAGCGTAGGTATTAATTAAAAATGTTAAGCTTAACAGTGAGGCAGAAGCGCTTGAGAAAGTTATTTAATGGAACAATTAAAATTTTATGTTTCAATTAAATATTTGATTGTAAAAGTACAATCGTTATACTTGAATTACACATTTTTACGTCTATGCTTAAAGCTTTCATGGTGCAACAGATGTTCGAAATTGCCCTTCACGTACTATATATATTGTCCAATATCAATTACATAATTGAGAAATGGCTTTTTCAATTTTATTCCAGTTGGGAAAAATTCTCTATATTTTTTGATTTTATAATTACATTACAATTAAATTTTTTTTAGTTTAGTTATTTTGAAAGCTTCCAGTTAAAATAAAAAATAGTTGAATTTGATAAAAAATACGAATTTTCACAAATTTTCAACCTTATCCAAAGTTTGATCTTTCAAGTAAAAAAGATAAATTTTTGAACAAAAATAGAATACTTAAATTTTCACTTAAAAAAACAAATTCTCAACCTACAAAAAAAGAAGTTTTTAGAAAAATAAATAAATTTGAACAAATTAATGAATTTAAAATTTAAAAAAATCAATTTTCAACAAAAAATAGAATAGTAATATTTTCAGTTTAAAAAAATGTTGAAAAAAAACAACAAATTTTCAATCCAAGAGATAAATTTCCCACCAAAAAAGACAAAATTTTAACAAAATAAATTAATTTTAATTTAAAAACATAAATTTGCAACAAAAGAGTAGAATATAATATATAATAAATAAGAAAAGTTGTACCTTCGATTAAAAAAAAATTTTTAACCAAAAAAAAAATTCAACCCGAATTTTCTACCAAAATAGACAAATCTTCAAGAAAAGACATGAATCTTCAATTAGAAAAAAGTTTTCAACCAAAATTAGAATAGTTAGACTTTCAGTTGAAAAATTAATTTCCAATTAAATGAAACGAATTTTTAAGAAAATAGTTAAACTTTCAAACAAATAAAAATTTTTTTTACTAAAATAATAAATCTTCCAAGAGGAAAAAGACTCTTTAACCAAATAGTAGAATTTTTTAACCAAAAAGTGAATTTCCGTCTAAGAAAGGCAAAATTTTCGACAAGATAAATGAATTTTCAATTAAAACAGAAACATTGGCAATAAAAGAGTAGGATTTTTAAACAATTTTCACCAACTTTATACCTCGTCCAAAATGTTGACCTTTTACATAAAAAATCAAAATTTAAACCAAAAATAGAACATTTAAATTTTCAGTTAAAAAAATAAATTCTTAAAAAAAAAATTCAACGAAACAATTAAATTTGCAAACAAATAGATGAATTTATAATTAAAAACAAATTTTTAACAAAAAATACAAATTTTCGATTAAGAAGATTAATTTTTTACCACAACAGACAAATTTTAAACAAAATGCGTAAATTTCAAAAATTTAATAATAAACTTTCACGCAGAAATAGAATACTTACACTTTTAGTGAAAAAACTAATTTTCAACTAGAAGAAATAAATTTTTAACAAAATAATTGCACTTTAAACTAAAATGTCAACAACAAAAAATAGAAGTTATAACTCCAGTTAGAAAAATGAATTTTCAACCAGAAAAAAATATTTTAACCCAAAAGATGAACTTTTTACTAAAAAAGATAAGTTTTGAACCAAAATTAGATTAGTTACACTTTTAGTTGAAAAAATTAATTTACAACTAAAAGAAACGCATTTTTAACAGAATACATGAATTTTCATTTAAAAAAGATAAATTCACAACAAAAGAGTGAAATTTTAAACTAATTTTTACCAATTTTCAATCTCATTCAAACTGTTGATCTTTCAGTTTGAAAATATAAATTTTCAGCCAAAAATAGAATACTTAAGTTTTCTTCCATTTATCCCTTCCCCTTTTTCCTTTTCCCCTTTTTCCTTTTCCCCTTTTTTCTTTTTCCCTGTACTCATTTCCTTTTTCTTTTCCTCTTTCCTCTTTCACCATTCCCCTTTCCCCCTTTTCTTTTTCCTATTTTTCCATTTGGCTAAAAATAGAATACTTAAATTTTCATTTAGAAAAATAGATTCTTAACCAGAAAAGAATTGAACAAAACAGTTAAATTTTCAAACAGATAAATTATTTTTTAATTAAAAAAAATAAATTGGAATGAAAAATACAGATTTTTAATTCAGAAGATTAATTTTATACTAAAAAATAAATACTTAGTCAAAACGTGTGTGTCGAAATTTCTAATTTTTTCTCTTCCCCTTTCCTTTTTACACCTTTTTCCATTTCTCTTCAGCCATTTACCCTGTTCTTCTTCCCCTTTCTCTTTTTCCGTTTCCCTTTTTTTTTTGCTTTTCCCTTTCTTATTTATCCTTTTCCCCTTTTCCTTTTCTCTTTTTCTTTTTCTCTTTCCCCTTTCCCATTTTCGCCTTTCTTTATTTAGCCAAAAATAGAATACCTAAATTTTCAGTCAGAGAAATAAATTCTAAAAAAAAAATCCAACCAAACAGTCAGATTTTCAAACAAATAGATGAATTTTTAATTGAAAAAAATAAGTTGGAACTAAAAACACAAATTTTCAATCCAGAAGATTTATTTTCTATCAAAAAATAAATACTTACTGAAAATGTGTGTGTTTGTCAAAATCACTCATTTCCGCTTTTCCCCTTTCCCCTTACCCCATTTTCCCTGTTCCTCTTCTACTTTTCCCCTTTTCCTTTCTTTGTTCTTCTTCCCATTTTCCTTTTCCCCCTTTTTCATTTCGCCTTTCCCTTCCCCCTTTTTTCTTGGTCCCTTTTCTCTTTTCCCTTCCACCTTACCCTCATACTTTTTCCCTTTTCCCATTTTGCCTTATAACCTTTTCCTATTTCTTCTTCCTTATTACCCCTTTTCAATTTCCCGCTTTTTCTTTCCTCTTTATCCTTTGCCCTTTTCCCTTCTTCTACTTACCCAAAATGTGTGTGTTTTGAAATTTCTCGTTTCCCTTTTATCCTTTTCCTTGTACACTTTGTCCCCTTTTCTCTTTCTCCCTTTTCCTGTTCCTGTTTCCCTTTTCCTTTTCCCTTTTTTTCCTTTTTCCTTCTAATTTTTTCTTCCCTATTTATCCTTTCCCCTTTGTTCCTTTTTCTCTTTTCGCTTTTCCTTTTCCTTCTTCCTCTTTCCCAATTTTTCCTTTCCTCTTTCCCTTTTCCTATTTTCCAATTCGTCCAAAAATAGAATACATAAATTTTCAGTTAGAAAAACGAATTCTCCACCAGAAAAAAAATTGAACAAAATAGTTAACTTTTCAAACAGATAGATGAATTTTTAGTATAAAAAAAATAAATTGGAACTAGAAACACAAATTTTCAATTCGGAAGGTTAATTTTCTACAAAAAAAATAAAGACTCACTCAAAATGTGTGTGTGTCGAAATATATTATTTTTCCTTTTACCCTTTCTTCTGATCTATTTCCCCTTTCCCCGTTTTCCCTTCTTTGTTCCCCTTTTCCCTTCCCTATTTATCCTTTCCCACCTTTTCTTTTCCCCTTTCCCTTTTTCTTTTTCTATGTGTCCTTTCCCATTTTCCTTTTTCCCCATTTAGCCAAAAATAGAATACTCAAATTTTCAGTTAGAAAAATTAATTTTCAACAAAAAATTTTTTCTTACAAAACAGCCAAATTTTTAAACAAATAGATACATTTTTAATTAAAAACAAAAAATAAATTGAAACCAAAAACACAAATTTTGAATGTAAAAGATTCATTTTCTACCAGAAAATAAAAACTCGCTCAAAATGTGTGTCTTTGTCGAAATTACTCATTTCCTCTTTCTCCATCACCCCTTTAAACCTTTTTCCCTTACCCCCTTTCTTTCGTTCCTCTTTCACTTTGCCTCTTTTCCCTTTTTCCTTTCGTTTTCCCCCTTTTCATTTATCCTTTCTCCCTTTTGCTTTGCCCTTTTTTTCTTTTTCCCTTTCTCTCTTTCCTTCCACCTTCTTCATATACTTTTCCCCTTCCCGCTTTTTTCTTATCCTTTTTTCCTATTTCCCCTTCCTTATTACCCCTTTTCAATTTATCGCATTTTCTTTTTTTAACTCTTTCCTTATCCCCTTTTTCCCTCTTCCTTATAAATACTTACTCAAAATGTATGTTTTAAAATTTCTTATTTTCCTTTTACCTTTCCCTTTTACACCTTGTTTATTTTCCTTTTTCCCCCTTTTCCTGTTTCTCTTTCTCTTTTCCTCTTTTTCCTTCTGCTTTTACCTTTTTCTTTCTTATTCATCCTTCTCCTTCCTACTTTTTCCCTTTCCGCTTTTTTTTCCTTTTTCTCCTTTCCTTATTTTTCTTTCCCCCGTCGCCTTTTCCCTTTTCCTATTTCCTTATTTAGCCGAAAATAAAATAATTAAATTTTCAATTAGAGATTTAAATTATGAACCAGAAAAAAAATCACCAAAACAGTTAAACTTTCCAACAGATGAATCTTTAATTTTAAAAAATAAATTAGAACCAAAATCACACATTTTCGATCCAGTAGATTAATTTTCTTCCAAAATATAAATATTTACTTAAAATGTTTATGTGTATCGAAATGTCTCATTACCCCTTTCCCCGTTCCCCCGTTCCCCCTTTTCTCTTTTCTCTTTATGCCTTCTTCCCTACCCCTTTTCCCCTGTTCCTCTTCCACTTCCTCCTTTTTCTTTCGTTTTCCCCTTCCCATTTATGCTTTTCCCTTTTTTCTTTTCCTCTTTTTCTTTTCCTTTTCCTTTCCTCCTTTTCACTTCTCTCTTTCCTTTTTGACCTTTCCCATATACTTTTCCTTTTTTCCCCTATTTCTTATCCGCTTTTCCTGTTTCCCCTTTGCAATTTCCCCGTCCCCCTTTCCTCTTTGTCCTTTGCCTTTTCCCTCCTCTCTCCCTAGTACCCTTTTCACTTTTCCCTTTTCCCCTGTCTTCTTTTTTCTTTCACCTTTGCCTTTGCCCCTTTTCCTATTCCCCTTTTTCCTTTTCTTTTTCCCCTTATGCTCTTTTCTGCTTTTCTCATTTCCTCTTTTCCCTTTCCCCTTTACCACACACTGTTTTTTCTTCTTTTATACATTTTCCGGATAAAACTCTCGGCTGTACATTTTCAATGAAATCGGTTACATTTTTAACTGAGCAAATGATTTTTAACCAAGAAAATTGAATTTTTATCAAAAAAGGTTAATTTTATACAAAAAAATTAATTTTTAACAAAACTCATCAATTGTCAACTAAACATTTGAACTAAAGGAATTTTAAACCTAATAATTACATTTTTAAACAGAAAAATTAATTTTAAAAAAGAAAAATAAATCCTCAACAAAAAAGATGAACTAGTCACCAACAAGATTAATATCCTACCATAAAAGACGATTATTAAGCAAAATACTGGGATTTCCAACTAAATAGTTTAATTTTCAAATAAAGAAAATGAATTTTCAATGAAACATGAAAGTTCAATTTTTGCGCGAAAAATTGTTTTCCACCAGAAGATGATAATTTATAACAAAGTAGTTAAATTTTGAAAAAAGACAAAGGTTTTTCAACTAAAATAATAAATCATTAACAAAAAGTATGAATTTTTAACTAAGTAGTTCCTCTTTCGGCTGAGGAGGTAAATTTTTAATCAAACAAGATAAATCCGTAAAAAAATGGTATTTTTGACTAAAATTTCCTGGTTGAAAATTAACTTTTTTGTTGAAAATCCAAATGTCTTCGAAAAAATTCGTCTTTCGGGCTTGAAAATTGAACTATTTGGTTTAAAATTCCACTTATTTGTTAAAAATTGTCTTTTTTGCTTGAAAGCTCAACCCCTGATGTAGGGTCTAAATCCCCTTTAGTTTTAAAGATGAATTTTAATCCAGGATAAATTAAGTACTTTTTCTGCGAGAACAAAATCCTATTCTACTACACCTGTATATTGCACCTGTGCATGTTTACCGTATATTTCAGAGACAAAAAAGTTACTGTGTAATGAAACAGTTTTTTACCCTGACTGGAAATTCGCTCAAACTTTCTCAATATAAAACAGCTACGAGTTTCCGCTCGCGCAAAATAACCTGCTACATAATACCTGTACATAATTAAGGAGGCAAACAAAGCATTCAACCACCGCGATTCATTCCAAGGGCTCCTGAAATTGCCAAAACTTTCCAGCTAAAAATCCCTTTCTCTGATTGAATTTCAAGATACGAATTAAATTTTAGATGACGTACGAGCA
>JAUELO010035161.1:0-10547 GCA_032357855.1 Amphibolips quercusostensackenii | reverse complement strand
GAGAGGGAGAAAGTCCTATGATTATAGCCATTTTTTAGCAGGGTTGAAAGTGAGGCTACTTGTCAAGGCCTACTGCACCGTTTGATCGATATTCACTTGTGCCTTCAAAAGTGAGCTCTTAAGAGTGGAGGTAGGCCCAGAGAGGAAAAGCCTAGAGTCATCAGCATATTTGTGATAGCTGCAATGTCGGAGTTCGCTATTTAGTTCAAAGGTATAAATATTAAATAGAGTGATTGGAAGTGTGAATCCTTGAGGGACACCACTCTTAACGATTACTAAGATGAGATCTTAACCATTTAACAACCATATTTGAAAGGTAAAGCGAGTTGAGCCTAGTTTATAATAGATTATGGTTTATGGATTATAAACAACTTGTTTAGCACAACGCAATACAATTTTAAGATTTCTGAAATTCACATTTTTTTAATTCTTCGGTAACAAAGTTATTCTAATCGCTTAAAGTCGCTTCTAACCAAAAATACACATCTGAGTGAAAAGTTTATTGAGAAGAAGTAGCTGTGCTTGCCCAGAACTACCCAGCACAACTTCTATATTTTTCAACTTTGTTTTTTTTCAATTTTGCTGTAAAAAAGAATTATTTTAAGTTCAAGAAAGTCAAATTTATATAAATAATATAGATCGATGTGTAAAGTGATAATTGGGTGGTTTTACTTGCCTGGCACTGCTAAGTACAACTTACAAATTTTAAAAATTCGCACTTTTGGAATTTCTAGGATAACAAAATTATTCTGATTGGAAAAAAAACGTTTGTAACAGAGAATATATAGCCGAGTTGAAAGTTAATTAGGAAATATTTGCTATGCTCGCTTAGCACAAATCAGCCAAACCTAAAGATTTTTCAAATACGCATTTTTTCAATTTCAGTTTGTAGTGACCAAAAAAACTTTTTTTTTGGATATTAGCTCAAATGAGGATTTTTTCCAAAAATCTTTTACGGAACAATAAAACACAAATCTAGCACAATTCATCAGAACTTTTGTTTAAAAAAATAATAGCTGTGCTAACTTCTTGAATATTTCGTTAGCCTCATATCGAGTGTGAAACTTCTTTCCTAAAAATCCTTGTAATTGGGTGATCCTGGCCAGTGGGTGATTCGCTGATTTCTTCGGACGTCATATCTTGAACAGCACCGCTGTGCATGTTTATTTTGACCCGTTTGTCGGGCCCATATTGATTGCCTTCATATTGTCTTGAATATATTGGACGAAGATATCTCTTATTTTTTGTGACTATTGCAAAGACGTCACCATCAGACGTTGATAATACAGTGTGTTCTTCAGTTGGTATGGTTCGATAAAAATAATATCTTCCTTTCAAATGAATTGCCGCGTTGTGAGGAAAAGAGTATCTCCGAATTTCGAATCGTCGGTTGGGATTCGTGTTGGGAATAAGCCGAAGAAATCTAAGATCTGAAAATTTCACTCCAAATATACGTGAAGAAGAATTCCAGGTGGGGGGAGACCTGGTTCTGCCACGAAGGGATGATTCAGCAGAAGGAGATGATTCGTCTAGAGAATGAGGTCTTGCAAGAGAAAGAGACCTTTTAGGAGAAGTAGTTCCGTGAGAAGAAGAAGAAGAAGAAGTTCTGGAGCGAGAAAAACCAGGAATAGATTCACCATTAGGTAAACAATCAAACTGTAAACTTAAATCTGCAACAAGAATAATGAATAAAATTAAATTAATTAATAAAATATTTATATTAATATAAAATTAAAATTTCTTCTTCTGGCATATTTTACTCTTCTGAAGAGAGAAGTACCTAACCTTACTTTAAGACTCAATTAAATCAACCGTCAGTTCTTTTGAATTTATCATATTTTCCCTATTTAAGTTTTCATATATGTGTTAGAGGGAAGATAAATATGTAGGGTACTCTCGCGTCCTACGTGCGGTCAAGCTTAGCGTGACGCGCTGCGCGCAATTGGAATGTGCTCGCGCAGCGGAGATATTTTTAAGTTGATAATTGACCAAATTTGTTGAAAGTTGATCTACTTATGATTCGAAAAAAATCTTTTAACGCAATAAATTACAAATTTTTCGCAAGAGAAAATTTACTTTAGATCTTCAAATGCTCCACCGAATTCCTCCTATCCTAACGTGTCATACGTGATTTGAGCATGATCTGCTAGGAGTGTACCATATGGTACAAATCCCGTATCTACAGAAACACTTCTCGAATTTAATTTCGTTAGCACACATACAAATTCTGGATTCAGCCGCAATTAATTCAGATTAGATTCGTACCTAATTCGAAGAAAGCAAAAACAAGTTTCGAAGTAAGCAGCACGTGGGATAGTATGTGAATTAATTCCCACTCATTTCTATTTGCGTGTAGCTTACAAGATCTACTTGAATTATAGATTCATTTTATGATTATATTTACCAATAGAATTAAGGATGACCACCAAGAATAGTACGAGACCATGTAGAATAGTCATATTTTCAAATTACAGTAAAAACTAAGTGAAGTTACAATAAAGAACTTTATTCACAGTGTATCGAATGAATATTTTAGTTCTTTATTTTATTAAATAGCATATCATATAGTCGTTATCTTTCAGATTCGAGGCGTCAAAATTGTCCTTCATATATTTTTACATTTTATTAGAGTCAGTTAAAAAAATATTTACTCACTAAATTCGTTAAAACAAATATAAAAAATTATATAATATTTTACGTTAAAGTCAAATTAGAAATTATTTAGTGAAATGCATTTTGTGAAAAATTCATCTTTTTGGGTAGAAAATCAACCTTTATAGTTGAAAATTAATCTTTTTTGGAATATAAATTCAATAACTTGGTTTAAAGTTTGACAAATAGATATTTTGCATGAATTAAGATGAAACAAATATTCAATGAATGAAATACATGTTTTCTAAAATAATATTTACTAATAATAATCACTTTCGCGTTTAATTTTAGTGAAAATACAAAACACGAATAACTTGTTGGCTAATGATCTACCTTCTATAAGGACTTCGCTGATTTTTAAATCTATACTTTGTTTATATCTTTGATCCCGCCTGATTCGATTTTGATTTTCGATTTTTGGTTTTTAGGCATTTATAAGCTAGTTTAGACAATCAGCTGGCAAGTTGAAAGCCGCAACGCCCGCGCAACCTGATTGGTCAAAGTTTTGAAAAGTAACATGGCGGCTAAAGTAATCTGATTGGTGCTCAGTTGTATATCTAAGTGACGTCACATCTTTTTGAATGTGATTAAATGGACGTTAACTAAAGCTTTTTTTTTAAGATTTAGAAACCTAAAAAAAATTATCTTCTCTATAACGTTATTGACTGCTTAGCAGTTCTAAAAATATGTTTATCTCATTTGATGCAACATTCTTATTTGACAAAAATAGATACATTCTGTTTAGATATTTTTTATTTTAACTGAGCATTCGTCTCTATGGTAGAAAACTGAACTATTTAGCTAAAAATTAGTTTTTTGTTTTTATAAGAAAATTAATTTTCCTGTCTGAAGATCAATTTCTTTAGGTAGAAAACTACAATACTTTGTTAAAATTAAAAATAAATTGTCATGAGTTTATTCTTTGGATTAGAGATTTGAAGAAGTCTATGGAAGTTTAAATTTAAACAAGTTATTTTTTATTACTTTAGGCTGATTTTTTAACTGAAAATTCAACAATTCTATTTTTTATAAAAATTTTTTTCTTTATTAGTTAAAAATTTTAATATTTTTGTCAAATTCATGCACTTAAGTGAAAATTTATCGCTTTACTATAAAATATAACAATTTTTTCCGAAATTAGATTTTTTGGTTTGATGATAAACTGACTGAATTTTTAGTTAGAAATGCAAATGGATTTAGTAAACTATTAATTAAGATATGGTATTTGTGTTGTATGAAAACGCGACTGATTTTGCTGTGATTTTTTCCTAAAAGTGTACACTGTAAATCAGATTTATAGATTTCAAACATGTCGAAGATTTGAAACAGATCAAAGAAAATTTTTAGGAGTTTTTAAAAACTTTAAAACTTAAAACGGTATTCAAAAATATTGCAAAAAAATTATTATCATTACACAGAAGGCAATGACTTTTCTAAAATTCACGATATTTCATTGGATTCAAGAATAATTTACAGAGTTTTAAAGGTTTCAAGTAATATAGAGGAATTTAAGGAATTTAATATAATATAATGCAAAATGTATTCGTTAGATTTCAGAAGTGATAAACCCCTCGTCTAAATCTAATAATGGTTGATGAATACTGTAATTTAGTATTTTAAAAACAATATTTATTTTAAAGCCTGCGGATGGATTACTGTGGCCAGGGCACATTTCGAAACTTTAGAGGAAAATTATCAAAAGTTTGCATACTCATACTATAAAACTGTTTTAAAGACAAATTGCTGATGATTCATCATTTAATTAAAAATTTATCTCCTCAAACATTTTACTATACTGGCCAATTTTCTTTTTTTACTACATTTTTTTATTGATAATTCAGCTTAAATATCATAAAACGTTGAATAGTCATTAGAGAGAGGTTGATAGTAAATTTTCATTATTTGGTCGTTAATCATTCCTCTTTTTTTAATGAACAAAATTCGGGGCTGTAACTTCACGCAGCCTTAGAAAGTGAACATAATCATTTGATAGCCTTATTTAGACGTTTGGTAGTCCAGTGACAAACAAATTTTCGATTCAAATATGTTTTCTTTATTGTAAGAGACATTAAAGTGTCAGTAATTGTTTGAATAATTTAAAAACTAAGTTTTATGGTAGAGCCAAACGATATTAAAATTTTTAATATTGAGGAATGTTTCAGGATGACTCACAAATGATGAAAGCACGCAAGCGAGAATATGGAAAACGTACCCTTTACTTAAAAAAAAAATTGTGTATCAAAAGGCGTACGGATATATTTTCTTGTGTGACTGCCGTACGCAATGTACAATTTTGATTTTTTTCGCTCATTGTGGTAATAGTGTTGAATAGTAAAGATCCAGAAAAGGTACATAACTTGGATACGAAGAAAATATTTAGCATCTGTTTTTAACATCGGAGTTTCGCGGTCACTTTTAACCTTATTTGGTTGTATGTATATAATTAAAATTTTGTCTTTGCACACGTTTTTTAAGACAGACCTTAATGAATGAAATCCTTAAACTTGACAGTGCGAAACTGTACACTTTTACAATGTCACTGATCCTTACAACCACCTACATACTGAAGAAACTGCAAGCCTTTGAGATTTCATCGGCTCTTAAGTGTTGAGACACCAATACTCTGACTGGGTTTGGACTCTTCACTTAAAATATAAAGATTATAGTACACATGTTTTTTAGTTAAAGCCTCCAGCGGTCTAACTAACTTGCATTTTCTTAGGAAGTTAAGACGCTAGTTAGTTCTAGAAAAAACAACATACTGCAATGCATCTTCATGAACATGGTCTACAAGGGCCGATGAAATATAAGCTAGACATTTTCTTTGTGGATAAAGAAAGATGATGTACGGCAGTGCTACTTTCTGAATCTGAATCAATTCAGCACGGAAATTTGTAATAAGATAATTGAAAAGGAAGGCCATCCGTCCGTTGCGCAACAGATTATAATAAAAGTCCTGAGGAAGGTGGGGATCCTTCCAGCTGAAGTTTTACAAAAATTATATGAACAGTTTGGAAAATCCACTCCTTTAAAGGCCCGCATGTGATTTTAGCATAAGACTTTTTTTTGCGGGACGAGGGAAGGTTAGAAACGAGATATCGAGGCTGCTTACCGGATAAAAAGACGATCCTAATCGATAAAGGACGTAATTTTATTCCATGACAACACCAGGCCAAACAAAGCAAATATAACGCTTAAAAAATTTTACAAAATTTCCTGGATTATACTGGAACACCTTGTCTACATTTCAGACTAAGGTCCATAAGACGACCATATTTTTGGACACATAAAAAAAGCGTCAATGTATGTTTCTCAAAGAGAATATTATGAAAAAAAATAATAACACTCCTTTGTATTTTTTGTTCATACTAATAAAATTTATAGGCAAAGTCTCGTTGATATTTAATCCACTATTGTAGAATTCGCATCGCTAACGCGCTAAAAATCATGTCAGTCTGAGATTTGAAACAGGGCCTACGATATTTAAGTTCTTCTAAAAATATAATTTACTCAGTGTTACAGAAAAATCGAGTGCTAGAGTCCAATACCAATTCGCAGTTACCAACACTTAATTTCCGGTTCGAAATACCAGCTCGAATCATGAACTGCAAAATACTAGTTTGGAAAACGAAGCCACGGCAGGTTCTGGCATCTTAAATACTTTTGAACTCAGTGTATTTTTTTTTTTTTGAACTACAAAGAATTCAAGGGCAAGTTCAATTACATTGCCCATTTTGAGTTTCCTTGCGTATGGTGAAGAAGGGACGAAGATGTAGAGATGAAACATAACGTCCATCTCGCATAAAGATAATTCTGTCATCAGCTATACCGGAATATTTTGCCGAAGATGAATTTTTATAGTTGTTGGAATATTTCGAGTATTCTTCGAAATTCCTTAGAATTGCATTGAATTTGATTTTCCATTTGGGTAAAAATATAACTTTTTTTACTTTTTAGCTCAAATACACCAAAGCCTCGGTTTGCGCGCGGTTTCGGGAATTGCCTGCAAATAGCATTGGCCCTTAATCGGGGTCATTTAACGTAAAGAGTCAGGGTCGTGTGAACCATTTCTGTTGGAGTTTTCTAAAATAAAGTAAAGATGAATTTTTTAAAAAGAAACTAATTTTTGTTGTTGTTGGCAATTCAACTACACTGAAACTTGAATTTGATAAGTCCAGGTTCACTGATCAAACAAACGTGATACATCAGCAGTGTATCGACAAAAGAACAGTGCATGAGAATATCAAGTATTCCAATTAGAAATGGTTCACACGCCACTAAATGTTTACGTATCAACTGTCTGTATCTGCCACTAAAGGCTACTAAAGCCATCCCCGTTTTAAACAATTTTTTTACATATTGAATCAGCTAAAATAAGCGCGCTGAATGTAACCAATCCGTTTGTCGATGCGAGGCGGACAGAACACATCCGAATAAAATAGTGCGAATTTGATAACAGCTTGACCCAAGCATGATAAACGGGCCAGGATCTACATTTCTCAGGCTTGGGCCTGGCTAGGCTCATGATGAAATATTCACACGGGAGGTCAAACTGAAAATAATTACACTATCAAAAAATCAAACTGCAGCTGGAAGCACAATGATTTAGTAGTCCAGTGACCCAAAAACTTTCCGATTTACAGATGTTTTTTTTTCAACGGAAGTACAGAAAATAAAAAATTGATTATTCATACATTTTTCTTTAAAAATTATTTTTAAATCACACTGTGATATGCTGTAGTCGTTTTTTGATTTTAGAGTGTGGGTAATTGTTTAAGTGATTAAGACGCAAAGACTTACAGCAGAACCAAAAAATGTTAAAATTTCGAAATCATAAGTTATGTCTTAAAGCAGATTTAGCACTCCTATTAATGTATTTTGTAGTTAGGTGGCTGAAACACTTTTCTATTCACAGCATTTTCGGTAAAAGTAGCGGGAAATAGCTCAAATATAATAAGTTGTCCATTTTTTTCAGTGTTTTGAGGTGCATTGTAGTGTATGGTTAGTTTGATAAAAAGTTGCGATGTGAATTTGTTTATAACAACTGTTTGAATAATTATTGATTGTTGTGAATTTGCAAAGTATCATAGCAAAGAGGCATCGCAAAGACATACCTAGTTGATTCAGTAAACAAAAATGAAGCCTATTTATTGGAAAAGTAGCCAAACTGTGTGTTTGTTTAGAAAAATTGCTTAAGCAATTACGAAAAAGCATCTGTTTTTAATAAATGGTAATGGAAAAGTCATTTCACTCATATTTTATACAAACTCTAATAATTTCAATGAGCTGAACATTGCCAATCCCAAAAAAAAATTTCTTCATTAATTTGTTTATAACGCGATAAAAATATTTTCTTAATTATTCTCACCACACTTGAAACACATTTATTTTCGATCATGTAATAAACCCATGAATTAATTTGATTTTATCAATATTTAGAACTTTAAAATGATTTCTGAAATAGTTTCAATTTGATCAAATGAGAAGGACATGTGAAGCGTAGAGATAAATATAAAAATTAAATAATTGTTGTTAAAATTGTTTATTATATATATTTTTGGTATATATTGTATAGACATTGCTAACGCTTTGCGGTCATTTCTCACATTATATCACTTTAATAGACAATTTAACAAATAATAATTGTCTTCTGGAAATCAATTTGTCGACGGACGCTTTTTTTGTGCCACTTTTGGTCAAAAGTGGTGTACACTCATAATGAAGAAGCATATCATCCACAGTTTAAATTTTGAAAATGAGGCCTGCTTACATTTACGCTGTTACGTTTCTTAATTCAGATAACAAATATATTCTTTTAAAATTCCTTGAAATTGGGTGTTCCTGTCCTGTGGGAGAATCCTCGATTTCTTCTGGAGTCATATCTTCAACTGCACCGCTGTCCATATTTACTTTGACCCGTTTGTTAGCCTTATATCGATTGTAGTTATACACAATTGAATATATTGCACGAAGAACTGTATTACTTCTAGTTAATATTGCAAAGATGTCACCATTGGACGTTGATAATACGGTCTGTTCATTGATTGGTATAGACCGAATAATATAGCGCTTCTCTTTTAATGTAATTGGCAAATCCCGAGGGAAAGTGTATCTTCGAATTTCAAATCGTCTGTTCGGATTCGCGTTGGGACTGAGCCGAAGATGTCTGAGTTGTTGAAGTTCAAATCCAAATATGCGTAGAGAAATATTACGGGCAGAAGGCGACCTTGACCTTTCACGAATAGGTGGCGCGGATGGAGGAGACCTGGCGGGAGAATGTGTTCTCTCAGGAGAATAAGATGTTCTGGGACGAGGAAGACTAGGAAAAGGTTCGCCATTTGGTAAACACTCAAATTGCAAACTCAACTCTGCAACAAGAAATAGAGGATTTCAATTGGCACTTTAAGCACATTTGTTTTCTTCCGAAGAGAAAAGTACCGTACCTTATTTTAAAACTTGATGCAATTAACCTCCAATTCTTATAAATTTGTCATTTTTTTCAGAATTTCAAAGAGTTCAAAGGCAAATTCGGTCTAACTACGCTTTTCAAGTTTCAGTAAATATAGTAGTATGAGGGCGAAGGTAATTATTTAGAGATAAAACATGTCATCAATCCCTCACAAAGATAACACTTTTATTTTCTATTGTGTCACATTTTGCGAAAGCCAAATTTTGCCGCAGGCAAAAAAATACGTCGACGATTAAACATGCAGCAACACAAAATTGAAATTTAGCATGTTTTGCAGGATGGCATTACCCTGACTTTAATTTTACTTAAAGTAGACGATCGTATGTTGATATATCATGAACCTTATGTGCATGTTTTAATATTTTGTGTAGTAATACACACTTTTTATGTAACTTTGGATTTGAAATCGCGTAGTCAGAAATCAAAATGTTTGCAGTGAAAAAAGTTTGATAAACTATTATTATTTTTTCTATAACTCATCAAAATTTCCTTTTCCTTGTCTCAGACTTTTCAATCGTTCACGCATTTTTGTGTCTATACCTTTTTCTTATTTACCACTTGTATGCGAACTTAATTAATAGAACAATAAAAGAAACCAACTACTTATAGTTAAAAGTTATTTATTTCGTGTTAGAATGTGAAGAATTTAGTTTAATTTTTCTATCTCTCTCAACGTTAAATTCTTTTATAGTTGACAATTAAACTTTTTTGTTAAAGATTTGTCTCATTAATTTTAATTGATCTATTTATTATTTGAAATTAGAATATTTTTTGCTTGCCAAATCAAACATTACATTTCTTGTTAGGAATTCTTTGTGGGAAATTAAAGTCCTTGGTTAAATTAGAATCAACCTGATAAGAAATTTACTTTTTTGATTGAAAATTTATCATTTTAGTCAAACATTTACCTCTAACAACAATCTCCCGAGTTTTGCCCGGTTTGAGAGCAAGTCCAGGTTTCTTGGCCTAGAGAATAACGTAATCGATATCCTTCTGGACTAGAACAAGTAATCTACTTAGTAAAGAAATGCGTTCTGATAAGTAAATTTTGAATTCTACAGCATATTTATGTTAGAGTTTACTTTCAAGGTCAGAGTTAAGCAAATTGGAAAGGAGAGGTGCCAGAATAGAGCCCGGAGAAATTCCACTCTTGACCTTCCACCAGTCAGAAAGCCCACTACTACTATGATAATTCTTTAAGCCCGATTATTAAAATAGAATTTAAACTATTTAACGACAGAGGTTGATATTTAAAAAAATTTTTAGTTTTTTAGGAGTAGTTTATTTTTAACCATGTCTGAAGCCTTTGAAAAATCAAATAAAGCAGCAACCGTGATCTCCCTATTATTCATTGCTAACTTGAGATCTGTCGTTACTTCAAGGGAAGCAGTAAGAGTGATATGTTTCGCCCGCAATCCTAATTGCT
>JAUELO010035135.1:0-19867 GCA_032357855.1 Amphibolips quercusostensackenii | reverse complement strand
GGCAAAGGTTCCCGCCTCCGTCGCCGCCTGGCGGCAATCCGCGATTCCTTCCTTGTTCCCGTGGGAGATTCTCGTCCTTCCTCGTCCTCCTCCTCCTCCTCATCCTCCGCTCCAAAGGCTGTCGTTCGTTCGGTAGTTTTCGTTCCTCCCACCTCCCGACTCTACCTAACGAGGCCTCTTCCACCGGTACCTCGATACTTGACCAGGACCGAAGACGATTACACCCTGCCCACGACTCCCACGAAGCCACCGCCAACTCCCGGCAAGGGGTATCCATCCACCACCTCCAATTACGCCGACTCCGACGCTACAACTGATGACGACGACGTTATCATCTTGGACGGTGAGGAGATCTTCTCGCCAACCAAGGTAGCTCCTCCCTCGGACAGGACGCGACGTAATTTAGACCTGTAGACGGACAAGACCTGACGGGCCTCGACTTGAGGAGACACTGACCGACGCGGGACTCCGTCCCTAAAAAAAAAAAAAAAAGAAACCGAGCAGCCCAACGACAAGCAGGAAGCTGTCGTCGCGGGAATAACCCACGGGCTTCGGTTCCCCTCTGGAACCGGCCCACGGTTAGCCGGAACACAGCCTGCGTCCATGGACGGATTGCAGGCCTGGAGACATCTCCTGTCCGCCAAAGGAGCAACCCGCATCTACCAGCAGCCTCCCCGCAGCCGACGGACAGAGGGGAAATCTATGGACCTGCTGGACCGCTTCCTCCGGACCAACAACCAGCACCTACCGGTGCGCGCACCTCCCCTAGCCCACTCGGCCTAGGAAGGCCCAAGTTGCAGCCAACGACACAGAGGGCTACGGTTCTCTTCAGAACCGGCTCTCTGGTACGGTCAACGGGCTACGGTTCCTTTTAGAACCGGCTCCCTGACGTGCAATAACGGGCTACGGTTCCCTCCAGAACCGGCCCTATCGACAGCGGCACCCCAGCAGGCTACGGTTCCCTACCGAACCGGCCCTCGGTGCGCTTATCACCGCAAGTCTCGGTTCCGTCTAGAACCGACTTGCCCGAACCGGCGACAGCGGCACCCCATTACATCACCGCAATACACAGTAGATCTAGCTGGAACAAAAGCTGGAAAATTTTCAGAAAAATTTTAATTAATTTAAAATCTCTTTTATTTGTTTACATTTATTAAAAGTTCCTTATAATCTATAAAAATAACCTGAATTATTTTAAATCCTTTGAAATCCTTTTGGTTCATATGAATTTACTAAGAAATTTTTGAAATATTTGAAAATTACTAAAAATATTGAAAGAATTTTTAATTCCATCAATTATATTTTTTTTTATTTAAATTCATTGTAATCCATGAAATTTTTTTTTTTTTGAAATTCTTTAAAATACCTCAAAATATTTAAATTATCAAAAATTCCATCAAATATTGAAAAATCCTGTAAACTATTTGAAATTCTTTTAAATACTTTCAATTTATAAAAATGTATGAAAAATTTTGACAATCTCTAAAAATCCCTTGAAATATTTATAATCAACTAACAACCCTTTAATTCATTAAAGTGTATTGAAAATTGCTATGAATCTTTGAAAACAATCAAAAATATTTTAAGTTCTTTGTAATCTCTTAAATTTATTTAAATTTATTAGAAATTGCTCTGAATCTTTAAAAATGTTGTGAAATGTTTTAAACCTTTTTGAATTTTTTTTTTTTTTCATTTTATTGGCATTTATTAAAATTTTTTTACAATTTTTCAAAATAACCTGAAATAATGAAAGTCCTTTAAAATCCCTTCAATTTTTAAAAATTGCTTTAAATTATCTAAAATTTTGTAAAATAATACAGACCATTGTAAATCCTTTTTTTTAATTTATTGTAATCTATCGAAATTTTATTTCAAATTTTTTAGATACTTTAAAATATTCAAAATCGTTTAAAATTCCTTAAATTAATTAAAATTTATCAAAAATTTTATCAAATATTAAAAAATCCTCTAAACTATTTCAAATTCTTTTTGAATATTTTCAATTTATAAAAATCTATTAAAAATCTTTACAATCTTTAAAAATCCCTAAAAAATTCAAAATAAATCAACAACCCTCCAATTTATTAAAATTTATTAAAAATTGCTTAAAATCTTTGAAAAAATTTTGGATTTCTTAAAACCTCTTTAATTTATTTAAATTTATTAAAAATTGCTTTGAATCTTTGAAAATGTTGTGAAATATTTTAAACCTTTTTCAATCTTTTTTTCAATTCATTGCCATTTATTCAAATATTTTTAAAATTTTTCAAAATACCCTGAAATAATGAAAGCCCTTTATGGAAATCTAATAAAAAATCTTTGAAATTTTTCAGAATACTTTGAACTATTCAAATCCTTTTAAAATGCCTTTAATTCATAGAAATCTTTTTAAAAAAATTAGAATCTTTGAAAATAACCGAAAATATTTACAATCCTTTGGATTTTTTTTTCTATTTATGAAAATCAATTTAAAAATCTTTGGAATTTTTCAGAATGCGCTAAAACACTTGAGATGCTTTAAAATCCTTTTAATTAATTTAAATATACTGAAAATTCTCTTAAATCTTTAAAAATCATGTAAAATATTTTATATCTTTTAAAATCCTTTTGAATTATGGGAATCTTCAAAAAAAATATTTTGTTATTTTTTAAAATCGCCTGAAATATTAAAAATCCTTTAAATCTTTTTATCTCATTAATAATTATTAAATATTGTCTTCAATTTTTAAAAATTACGTAAAATATTTCAAGTTCTTTAAAATCTTTTCAAGTCATTGAAGTCTATTGAAAATTCCTATAAATCTATAAAAATGATTAAAAATGTTTAAATGCTTTAAAATTCGTTAAATTTATTAAAATCTATTAAAAATTTTTTTAAAACTATCAAAATTACTTAGAATATTTCAAATCCTTCAAAATTCTTTCAATTTATAAAAATCTATTAAAAAGCTTTCGAATCTTTTCAAATCTTCTAAAATATTTATAATCCTTTAAAATATCTTTAGTGTATTAAAATCTCTAAAAATTTTTTTAACTATTTCAAACCATTGTAAATCCTTTTTTATATTTATTGTAATCGATAAAAATTTTTTTCAAATTCTTTGAAATACCCTTAGATATTGAAAATTCTTAAAATTTATTAAAATCTATCAAAAATTTCATCGAATCTTTGAACATTCTCTCAATATTTGAAATACTTTCAATTTATGGGAATACATTAAAAATTTTTTGGAATTTTTTAGAATACGCTAAAATATTTGGAATACTCTAAAAAACTTTTAATTAATTTAAATCTACTAAAAGTTCTTTTAAATCTTTGAAAATTAACTTAAATATTTTAAATCTTTTCAAATCCTTTAAAATTATGAGAATCTTTGAAAAAATATTTTGGGATTTTTTAAAATACCCTAAAATAATAAGAATTCTTTGTAATTTTTTTAATTGATTAGAATCTACGGGAAATTCCTTCAAATCTTAGAAAGTTTCAAAAAATATTTTGTATTATTTAAAACCCTTTGACTTTTTCGCAATCTATTAACATTTATTTTAAATCTTTTAAAATCCTCTAAAATATTTTTTAATCTTTTGAAAAAATTTTAATTTATTGAAATCTATTGAAAATTCATTGTAATTTTCCAAATTAATTGAAATTTTCAAACAAATCCTTTAAATCTTTGAAAATTCCTTAAATATTTCAAATACTTCAAAATCCTTTTAATATATGAAAATTTATTTCATAATCTTTGGAATTTTCCAAAATATTCTAAATTATTTCAAATTATTTAAAATCCCATCAATTAATTGAAATCTACTAAAAAAATTGTTTAAATCTTGCAATATTCTCCAAAAATATTTCAAATTTTTTTAAATCCTGTCAATTTATCAAAATCTTTTTAAAAAATTCTTGGAATCTCTGGAAATCCTCTTGAATATTTAAAATCCTTTCAAATTCCTTCAATTAATTTAAATACATTGTACCTTCCTATAAATGATTAGAAATTACTTGAAATATTATATTTCATTTAAAATGCGTTTTTAATTTATTTAAATCTATTAAAAATTCTTTACAATTTATTCAAAAACCCTCAAATATTGAAAATTCTTCAAAAACTTTTCAATTAATAAAATAGTTTTCAAATTCTTTCAAATTTTTGAACAGCGCTTAAAATATTTCAAATCCTTTGAAATACTTCTGATTTAAACAAATATATTTAAAAACATTTGCAATCTTCAAAAATTTATTAACATATTTCAAATTCTTTCAATTTACTGAAATTTATTAAAAATTGCTTTGAATATTTGAAAATTCTGTAAAATATTTCAAGTCCATTTAAATCTTTTCAGTTTATGAAAAATCTATTGAAAATTTTTAGAACTTTTAAAAATGCCCTAAAATATTTAAAACCTTTGATATCAGTTTAATTAATTAAAATTTATTGAAAATTCCTCTAAGCCTTTAAAAATCCTCTTAAATATTTCATATCCTTCAAAATCCTTTTCATATATGAAATTTGAAAAAAAATTTTTTGAATCTCTGAAAATCCTCTTAAATATTTAAAATCCTTCCAAGTACCTTTAATTAATTCAAATGCATTGAAAAATCCTTTAAATCATTAAAAATTATTAAAAATATTTTAATCTTTTGAAAAAATTTTAACTTATTGGAATCTATTGAAAATTCTTTGGAATTTTCCAAAGTAGCTTAAAATATTTAAAATCATTTGGAATATTAAAAAATCCTCCAAAGTATTTAAAATAATTTAAAATTCCTATAATTTCTAAATTTAGTTTACAATTCCTTTGAATCTTTGGAAATCCCCAAAAATGTTTTTAATTTTTTTAAATCCCTCCAATTTGATTAAATCTAATAAAAATTGCTTTGAGTCTTTTTAAATCCTTTATTTAATTCATTGAAATCTGTCGAAAATTTTTTAAAATTTTTCAAAATACCCTAAAATCTTCAAAATCACTTGAAATTCCTTCAATTAATTTAAATCCGTTGAAAGTTCCTTTTTTTTTTTTGAAAATCCTATAAAATATTTTAAATTTTCTAAAATTGCTCCAGTTCACTAAAATCTATTAGAAAATTTTTTAATCTTTGAAAATCCTCTTGAATATTTAGAATTCTTTGTGAGTTTCCAAAACACCTTAAAATATTTAAAATAATTTGAAATAATTATAAAAAATTTTAGAAAATTTTCAGAACACTAGAATATTTATATCCCTTAAAGTTCATTAAATATTTTAAATTCTATAAAAAATTTCTTAAAATCTATCAAAATAACTACAAATATGTTAAATCCTTTAAAATCTTTTGAATTTATGTAAATCCTTAAAAAACGTTTTTGAATTTTCGAAAATCCCCTAAAAAATTGTAAATTCGTGAAAATCCCTTCTTTATTAAATTATATCACAATTTCATCTGAGTTTTTCAAAAACCTTTAAAAATATTTTAATTCATTAAAATCTATTGAAAATTTCTTAGAAACTATAAAAATTACCTAAAAAATTTTAAATACTTTAAAACTCTTTTAATTTATATGAATCTACCCAAAAATCCTTGAATTTTTCGAAAATCACTTAACATATTTCGAATCCTTTAAAATAACTTCAAATTTTTTTTAATGGCTTTGAATCTTTGAAAATTTTGGAAAATATTTCACACCATTCGGAATACTTATTTATATTTATTTTAATCCATAAGAATTTTTCTCAAATTCTTTGAAATACCCTTAAATATTATGTTCTTTAAATTAATTAAAATCTATTAAAAATTTTTATGGAATTAGATGAACATTCTCTCAAATATTTGAAATACTCTCAATTTTTGGAAATTTATTAATAAATCTTTGGAATTTTTCAAAATACGCTAAAATATTTAGAATCCTTTGAAATCTTTTTATTAATTTAAATCTACTAAAAGTTTCTTTTAATCTTCAAAAATTGTCATAAATGTTTTAATTATTTTGAAATCCTCTTCATTTTGAAAATCTTCAAAAAAATATTTTGGGATTTTTTAAAATACCCTAAAATAATGAGAAGCCCCTGTAATCTCTTTATTTTTTTGAAATCTACAGAAAATTTCTTTAAATCTAAGAGTTCCGAAAAATATTTTGTATTTTCCGAAATCCCTTGACTTTCTTGCAATCTATTAACAATTATTCTGAATCTTTTGAAATCCTTTTAAATATTTTTAATCTTTTAAAAAAATTTTAATTGATTGGAATCTATTAAAAATTTATTAGAATTTTCCGAATTAATTAAATTTTTTTTTAAATTTCTTTGAATCTCTAAAAATCCTCTTAAAAATTTTAAATCCTTCAAAATCCTTTCAATATATAAAGAATTTTTTTTAAAATCTTTGGAATTCTTCAAAATATGTTAAATTATTTAAAATTCTTTGAAATCCCATCAATTAATTGAAATCTACTAAAAAAAAATTTTCAAATCTTTGAATATTTTTCGAAAATATTCCAAATTCTTTGAAATCCTGTCAATTTATTAAAATCTTTCAAAAATCCTTGCAATTTTTGAAAATCCTCTTAAATATTAAAAATTCTTTCAAATTCCTTCAATTCATTTAAATCTTTAGTTACTTCCTTTAAATCATTGGAAATTACTTAAAATATTTTAAATCATTTAAAATGCGTTTTTAATTTATGTCATTCTATTCAGAATTGTTTGAAATTTTTCAAAAACTCTTAAATATTTAAAATCTTTCAAAAACTTCACAATAAATAAAATCGTTTTAAAATTCCTTTAAATTTTTGACAAGCGTTAAAAATATTTAAAATACTTTAAATACTGTTAATTTAAAAAAATCTATTCAGAAAAAACATTTGTAATCTTTAAAAAAATTTTTAACATATTTCAAATCCTTCAATTTATTGTAATTTATAAAAATTGCTTTAGATATTGAAAAATTGTGTGAAATATTTCAAGTCCATTGAAATCTTTTCAGTTTATGAAAAATCTATTAAAATTTTTTTTAAACTTTTAAAAATGCCCAAAAATAATCAAAATCCTTGAAATTGGTTCAATTAGTAAAAATTTATTGAAAATTCCTCCAAACCTTTAAAAATCCTCTTAAATATTTAAAATTCTTTAAAATCCTTTTAATATATGAAATTTGTTTAAAAAATTTGTGGAATCTCTGAAAATCCTCCTAAATATTTCAAATCCTTCCAAGTACCTTTAATTAATGGAAATTAATTGAAAAATCCTTTTAATCATTGAAAATTATTTAAAATATTTTAATCTTTTGAAAAATTTTAGCTTATTGGAATCTATTGAAAATTCTTTGGAATTTCCCAAATTAGCTTAAAATATTTAAAATTATTTGAAAGATTAAAAAATCCTCTAAAATATTTAATATAATTTAAAATTCCTTAAATTTCTAAAATCAGTTTACAATTCCTTTAAATCTTTGGAAATCCCAAAAATGTTTTAAATACCTTTAAATCCCTCCAATTCAATTAAATTTAATAAAAATTGCTTTGAGTCTTTTCAAACCCTTTTTAGAGCTTATTGGAATCTGTCAAAAATTCTTAAAATTTTTTTTAAATACCCTAAAATATTTAAAATCACTTAAAAGCCCTTCAATTATTAAATTACGTTAAAAACTCTTAAATAATTCGGATCCTTTCAAACCCCTATAATTTATTAGATTTTATCAAGAACTGCTTTGAATCTTTAAAAATTCTGTAAACTATTTTAAAAAATTTGAAATCCTTTTTTTTAATTTATTGTAATCTAATAAAAATTCTTTGGAATGTTTTAAAATGCCCCGAAATATTCAAAATATTTTTAAAATATTTTTAATTGGTCGAAATCTATTAAAAATTCCTCTGCATCTATGAAAATCTTCTAAATATAATTCAAACTCTTTGTATTGCTTTAAACTTATACAAATATAGTGAAAATTCTTTAGAATTTTCGAGGATCCCTTTGATTTATTAAAATTTATTAAAAAGTTGTTTGAACTCTTGGAAAATTCAGTAAAATATTTCAAAACCTTTCAAATCCTTTTTTTGTTAATTAATTGTTAATATATTAAAAATTCTTTGAATTTTTCCAAAATACTAAAAAACATTTAAAATCCTTTAAAATCTCTTTGATTAATTAATATCTTTCAAAAAATTTTTTGAATTCTTGAAAATCCTTTAAAATATTTTGAATCCTCAGAAATCCTTTCATTTTATGGAAATTTATAAAAACTTCCTTTGAATATTTGAATATTTTCAAATGAAAACAAAAAATTTTACCGATAATTTTTTTGTTATTTATTGAAAATATCTGAGCGAAAATTAAAAAGTTTGAATTATTCCACTTTGAATTGAATTAAATTTTCCCTATTTGCTAGGTTTTGACTAGAAGGTTAACAGAACCGACGAAATTCCGGATGCGATACAGGAAATAAAATCATCTCAATCTTTTAAGTTAATGTATTGTGTGTAAAAATGGAAATAAGGTTAACACTATGTTGAAAACTTTGAAAATCATAAAAAAATTTTTTCATTGTCTTTCAAAATTTTGTAATAATTTTAAAATTATTCAAATCTGAAAATAGTTTGCATTTTAAATAATTTTTTTCTAAAATCATGAAAAATTGGTCTTAATATCTTCCAGATTCTTTTTCGACAATTTTAAAAACATTTTGAAACATTTTGAAGTCTTTTTAAATAGTCTTTTTAAAAATATTTTAATTTTTTTGAAACCTTTCAAAAATCAACATTTTTTAAAAATTGTTTTAAATCTTTGCAAGTGTTTTATTTATTAAAACTTTACAATTATTCCTTATGCTAGGATATCATTTTAAATATTTTTAATGGTGAATTTTCTAAACATTATTCGAAGTTTTATTAAAACTTATATTATTTTTTAGCCGTTTTAAAACGTCTGAAGATTCTAAATATCTTTTGAAATTCTTCCAAGTTTTACTAAACCTTTTTTAAATCCTAGAAAATTAAAAAAATTTTTGTAAAATCTTCCAGATTTCTTTTTGATATATTTTAAAATCATAAAACCTTAAAATTTATACTTAAAAATTTTAATTTTTATAAACGAATTAGACACCGAAAATCAAAATTTCGGTCCTGTCGCCTAAAAAAAATGTGCCATGAAACTATTTTCAATTATTATACGACAGACTGATAATCACAAAAATTTTTTCCAAGTTTACTATAAATATTGTTATAAACAATTTTTGTGATAAAATAATAAATTCATTGGCATCTTTTAAAATACCCTAAAGAATGTCTGATCCTCTCAAATATTTAAGAATGAATTGCGAACTTTTAATGCTTTTAAAAATTAATTGGAAACTTGAATAATGTAACTTTTTTTAATTGCTTTATATTACGTGAAATCTATTTAATATTCTTTGAAATCTAAAAAACTGATGTAAACTATTTTAAAATGTTTTTAAATCTTTTTAATTATTTGAAATTTTCTAAAAATAGCTTTAAATGTATGTAAATCTCTTACAATATCTGAAATCATTCAAAAAAAATTTTTAATTTATTGAAACATGTCAAAAATTATTTTGAATCTTTAAAAAAATCCTCAAATAATTAGAATAATTTTAAATGTCTTTAATTATTTAATATATATTAAAAACTCTTTAAAATAAATTAAAATAACTTTTCTTTTAAATTCTTTCAAATCATTTCAGGTCTTTTCAAATCTCTCCAGTTTATTAAAACCGATTAAAATTTCTTCTCCAATCTGGAAAAATTCTCCAATATTTGAAGTGCTTAAAAATACTTTAAATTTATTGAAATCTTTTAAAAATTCCTTGGAATCTATGGAAATCTTCTAAAATATTTGAATTAATTCTAATTTCTTTTAATTTATTAAAATTAATTAAACATTTTTTTAAATGTTTTAAAAACTTCTTAAATATTTAAATCACTTTAAGTCCCTTTAATTATGGAAAATAATTAAAGCTTTGTGAGTCTTCGAAAATCCCCTAAAATGTTTCAAATTCTTTACAATCCTTTTTAATTATTGAAATCTACGAAAAATTTCTTTGAGTCTTTAGAAATCCCCTGAAAAATTTGAAATAACTTAAAATTTTTTATAATTATCAAATTTTCGTAAAAATCTTTATGGATAATTTAGAATCCTTTAAAATAGTTTAAATTCTATAAAATGCTTTTATTCTATAGAAAATTCTTTGCAATCTTCTAAAATACACTAAAAAATCTAAAATGTTTTGAATTTTTTTAAATCTTTTCAATTTATTGAAATATATTAAAAATCCTTTGTAAACTTTCAAAATACACTCAAATATTTTAATTCCTTTGAAATCCCTTATATATTTTTTTTAATTTAATAAGAATACTTTTTGGTAATCTAAAACCCTCTTCAATATTTAACATTCTTTGAAATCCTTTCAAATTATCGAAATTCATTAAAAATTCTCCGCAATATTTCAAAATGCACTAAAATATTTTCAATTCTTTGAAATCCCTTTTAAGTATTGAAATTCATTGAAAAGCCTTTAAATTATTTTAAATTCTATGAAATACTTCTAATCTATCGAAATTAATTTAAAATGCTTCGTAATATTTTAAAATACACTAATTTTTCTAAAAACATTACAGTATTTCATATAATTTTTTTTGCAATATATTGAAAATCCCTTTGAGTCATTGCAAATTCCCTAAAATATTTGAGCTCCTTTGAAATAGAAAAATTTTTTTTGATTTTGTAGAAAATTTCTTACAATTTTTGAAAATTCTGTGATATATTTTAAATTCTTTTAAATCCCTTTTATTTATTAAAATTTACTGAAAATTGCTTTATATAATAAAAATTCCTTAATAATAATAATAAAAAATAATACTAATAATAATCTATAAAAAAGCTAAAAAATTGTAATTCTTCGAAATCTTCTCAATTCAGTGAGATTATTAAATTTCTTTAAATTTATGAAAATCACTAAAAATATTTCAAAGCATTTATAGAAATGCAAAGGATTTTTAAAGATTCAAAGAAATTTTTGTCAGATTTTAATAAATTAAAAAGATATAATGCATTTTTAGTATTTTTATTTGTTTTCATTAATTTAAAGGAATTTTCAATGTCCATTCCAATTATTTTGACTATTTTAGGGTTTTTTTTAACTTTGAAGAAATTTTCAGGAGATTTCAATAATTTCAAAGGATTTCACAGTGTTTAAATTTTTTAAATATTTTAAACATTTCACATCATTTTTAAAGATACAAACATTTTAAAGAACTTGAAATATTTTTAGCCATTTTAGAGGATTTTTAAAGTTTCGAAGGGACTTTTTATGAATTTCAATAAAAAATTGTATTGAAATTAATATTTATTATATTTTAATTATTATTGTTATTAGTTGAATAAAAGTATTTTAAAAGATACCAATGAATTGAGGGGATTTCAAAGGGGTTCAAATATTTAACAAAATTTTCTGAAAGTCGGAGAAATTCGCATTAGAATTCAATAAAGTGTAAGATTTAAAAAATATATTTATTTTAAAATTTAAATAAATTTAAGGGATTTTATAGAATTGTTTATATTTTATAATATTTTAACACAATTTGAAGAATTTCAAATAGATTTTTAAAAATTAAAATAATTTTAAATATTTTAAAGGATTTTCAAAGATTCGATAGAATTTTCAATAGATTTCAATAAAAATTATTTTTCATATTACAGGGTATTTTAAAAGTTTTCAACGGTTTTTCAGTAGGTTTTAATAAATTGAGAGGATTTAAGAGAATCTAAAAAACTTCAAGTTATTTTAATTGATTCAGAAAAATCTTTAATAAATTTTGATAAATAAAAGAAATTTCATAATATTTTAAGTATTTTAGTGTGTTTCAGAAGTTTCCATAGAATTTTTAATAGATTTCAATAAACTAAACAGATTTCAAACAATTTAAAACATTTTAGTCCATATTGATAGATTTTTATGAATTTTAAATAGATTTAATTTATTTAAAATATAATTGAAATAAATTAAAATATTTTGAAGGATTATTAAAGACTTAAAGCGATTTTTAATGGATTTTGATAAAAAGGATTAAAAAAGATTTTAAATATTTTCAGTCATTTTCAGAATTTTATAGAAAATTTCAATTGATTTCAATCAATAAAAAGGACTTTGAAGAACTTGAAATATTTTAAGGAATTTTTAAAGTTTTAATGAAATTTTCTATAAAATTTAATAAATTAAAATGATTTCAACGAAATTTGAATATTTTAGGTCATTTTTAAAGTTTCGAAGAATTCGAAATATTTTTATCGATTTTTATACATTTTTAGAATCTTTCCATAGAATGCCGGGTAATTCAAAAGATTTTAAATATTTTTCCAATGATTTCAATAAAATTAAAGTATTTTTAACAATTTTAAACTTGTTAGAGTATTTTGACACATTCTAGATAATTTTTAATAGACTTTAATGAACTCAAAGAATTTAAAAAAATTCAAATTAGCTTAGGCGGTTTTTAAATATAATATGATATATATGTATATATATATATATATAATTATGATGGATTTTAAACATTTCAGTGAATTTTTTAAAATTTCAAAGAATTTTTAATAGATTTCAATAAATTAAAGGGATTTCAAAGAATTTGACTTAGTTCAGGTTAATTTTTCAGAGTCCAAGAAATTTTCTATAGATTTAAGTAAATAAAAAGGTTTTTGTAAGTATTGAAATATTTTAAAGGATTTTTTAATGATTTTCGGCAATTTTCAATAAACTTTAACAAACAAATAGGATTTAAAAGTATTAAAAATTTTTTGTTACATTTTAGAAAATTCCAATGAAGTTTAATTGATTTCGATAAATTGAAAAGATTTCAAGGAATTTGAAATATTTTGAAGGATTTTAAATAATTTTAAAGAATTTTCAATGAATTACATTAAATAAAAAAAATTTTAGATTATTTCAAATATTATAGAGTATTCTCAAGGTTCCAAATTTTTTTAAAAAGATCTTAATAAATTAGAGGGATTAAGAAAAATTAAAATATTTCAGATATTTCTAATAGATTTAAAGAAATTTTCAATAGATTTTAATCAATTTGAAAGATTTCAAAATAGTTGAAAGAATTTAAATATTTTAGCAGATTTTTAATTTTTCAAAACAATTCACAATTAATTTGAATCAGTGAAAGAAATTTCAAAGGATTTTAAATATTTTAATGCATTGTGAAAGATTCTAAAGAATTTCAAAAAATTTTCCATGAATTTAAAAGTTTGTACAGGATTTGAAATATTTGCAGGGATCCTTCAAGCCCCAAAAGACTTTTTAAAAGATTTGAATGAATTAAAGGCAATTGGAAGGATTTCACAAGTTTTATGGTTTTTTGAAATATTCTGAAGAATTTCCAATAGATTTCAATAAATTAAAGGAATTAAAAGAAGATTGTAGGTTATTCTGAAGATTTTAATTGATTAATTATAAAAATGTATTAATTCATCTATTAAATTATAATATTATTATAATTAGGTAAATTGATTATTAAAATTAAAATTGCAAAATCAAATATTGCTAAAATTATTTTTAAAAATTTAAATTTTGCACGATTCAAAAATGTTACAAAAAATTCTTGTAATTATAAGAAATATTCAAAAGTGTTAAAGAGATTAAAAAATAATTTGAAATTTAAAAATATTTGAAACAGGTTTGTACAAAATGTATATGTATGAAATGTTTCAAGAATATAACAAAATTGTCTTAGAATTTCTTAGAAAATTAAAAATGATTCTTCATTTTTTTAAATTAATTTTAAGAGGATATTTGAGAAGATCAAGAGAAATTTTTAAAGATGTCTGGATTTCTTAAAAAAGAATCTGGAAGATTTTGAAACAAACTATTTACGATTTTTTAAAATTTTTTGAAAAAATTCAAATGATTTCTAAAGATATTTAGAAGTTATGAAAAATTCTTTTTTTTAATATAAAATTTAGAAAGGTTTTTAAAGTATTTTTAGTAATTTTTTTATTAAAAAAATAATAATTCAAAAAAATATTTTAAGACATTTTAAAATATTTTCCAATATTTCAAAATTGTTTAACTTTGTTTTTACAGCATTTAAAATTCCAGTATCGGATTTGACATTAAATTTAAGTGTTGAATTTTTTTTTTAAATGAAAATTTTTTGAAAATTTTATTTTGTATTGAAAATTTTTTTTTAATTAAAGAATCACAACCTGATGCATTTTTAAAATACAAAAGAACCTAAAAAGAAACAATTGCAATTTTTTTCTATATCTTGGTCAAAAATTTATATTTTTCAGGAGAAAATTCAACCATTTGGCTTACAAATTCAACTTTTTTTTAAACTTTTTTTTTGAAATAGAAAAATTGTTGGTTAAAAATGTATCTCTTTTTTTGTTTAATTTAAGTATTTATATGAAAATCTATGTATTTTCTAGAAAATTATTTGCTTTTAGTGGAAAATTGAAAAATTTGGTTAAAAATCGAACTTCTTTGACATAAATTATTTTTTTTTTTGGTTGAAAATTTATTATTTTACTTCAAAATGCTAGTATTTTGTAAACACAAGAGTTACGATAGTTGAATGTTTTTTAAAAGTAACTAAGGAAAAGTTATATATGGAAACGGTAACGATTGCTAGTTTTTCAAAATTATTTTTTTTACACACATTCACATAAATTTTAAATATACAAATACAGAAACCCATTTCCTAATAAGTTTGAAAACTGTTATTTGAAAAAAGAAAAGATTTGCAATTTTCAAACAATTTAAGGTTGATTTATTATTAACATTAATTTTTTAAGTCAAAAATTTTTTTCTTTTGAAAAAATTTAAATACTGAGTTGAAAGTTGAATTCTTTTGTTAGGGATTGTTTTTTCTTTTATTTAAAATTTAATTTTTTTCTCAAAAATCAAAGCATTTAACAAAAAAAAATGTTGCGTCAAAATTTATATCTTTTTTATGAAAATCAAGTATTGCGTTAAAAATTTATGTATTTTGACGAAAATTATTCTATTCTGATCTAAAATATATAAGTGTAATTATTATTTATATTATTCCGCTTAGTCAAAAACTAATCTTTTTAGTTAAAAATTAATTTTTTCAGTGGAAAAATAAAAGTTAGTTAAAGCTTAACTTTTTGTAAAAATGTTAATTTTCTTGTTAAAAATGATTTTTTTTCAATTAAAAAAAATTTTAGTTAAAAAATGTATCTCTTGATAAAATTCAAGCATTTGGTTAAAAATTCATCTATCCAGTAAACAATTATTTTGTTTCACTCTAAACTATTTTAAGTTAAATTGATATTAAAATTATTATTCTCAGATAAAAATTAATCTTTTCGGAAAAAAATTAAATATTTTTTTGAAAGTTAAATTCTTCTGTTAAAAATTCACTTCTTTTTGTTGAAAATTATTTTTTCAACTACAAAAAATTTTATTTAAAAATTCATCGCTTTTTTTGAAAATTCATTAATTTTGTAGAAAACTATTCTCTTTCAGTTGAAAATTAAAATAGCTGGTTAAAAGTTGCATTCTTTTGTCTTAAATTTTTTTATTTTTGGTTAAAGACTTATATCAATTCAAAATCATATATTATATATCATTTCCGATATTTTGTTAAAGATTATTCTTTTTTAGTAAAAAATTTTATTTTTTTGTTCGAAAATTAGTTTTTCAAAATTGAAAACTAACCATTTTTTTAGAAATAGATTTTATTTGCATAAAAACATATTTCTCTAACTAAAAATTAAACTATTCTACTTTTTAAAAAAAATCTATCTGTTTTGTTAAAAATTTGCTATCTGGCAGCAAATTAACCTTTTCAGTTGAAAATTTAAATAAAATTTTTCTTGTAGAATTTTTTATTAGATTTGGTTGAAAATTGACGTCTTGTATCAAAAATTATTTTTTTTTTGGTAAAAAAATTATTTTTTTTTTCAAAAGTTAACTTTTTAAACAAAAAACTGAAATCTTTTTTTTCCGTGGATTTTTCTTATAGACATTAGAAACTTTTGGCATAAATTCATTTGTTCGATTAAAAATTCAATTATTTTGGTAAAAATTTATTTTATTTAGCAGAAAAACTATTTTTCTAACTTAAAATTGAACTATTCTATTAATTGTTAGAAATTTATCTTTTTCAGTTGTAAATTCATCTATTTTTTTGAAATTATTTTCTTTTTTGGGTGAAAAATTCATCTTCAGTGTTGACAATTTAAAGGTTTGGTTAAAAATTTTGTTTTGATTTAAAATGCATCAATTCAGTCAAAATTTTATTTATATTTTTAAAACTGTAACAAATTTTGTTGAAAATTCGCTTTTTGTTAAAAATTTGTCTTTTTTTTGGCAGAAGGTTAAACCTTTTTATTGAAAATTTTATTAAAAGTTAATATATTTGGTTGCAAATTTATGTATTGTGCTCAAAATTATTCTTTTTAAGCAGAAAATTAATCGTTATTGCTAGAAATTTGATTTATTTCGTTAAAAATTATTTCTTTTGAGCTGAAATTAATTTGATCAACAGAAAACTAAACTATTTCATTTTTTCGTAGATTTTTTCAATAGATATTTAACCTTTTTGGTATAAAATTAATTTTTTTGGTTAAAAATTTGAACATTTCGTACAAAAATTAATTGTAATTTGTAAAAAAATTATGCCTTTGATTAAAAATTACACTATTTTATTTTTTGTTAAAAATTGATATTTTTAAGTTGCAAACTTATCTATTTTGGTGAATTTTTTTGTTGGGCAGGAAATTGATCTTTTTGACTCAAAATTTAACTATTTTCTCTATAAGTTATTTTTTTAATCCGAAGTGCATTATCTTAGTAAAAAGTTTATTAAATTTAACACATTTTGTTAAAAATTCTTTTTTTGTTGAAAATTAATTTTGGGATCTTAAAATGTAATATTACATTTTTTGGCGATTTTTATATAGACATGTCATCTTTCTAGCAGAAAATTTATTTGTTTGGCTTATAATAATTAATATATTTCGTTAAAAATTTATTTTATTGGAGTAAAATCTTATTTTTCCAACCAAAAATGAGACTATTCTATTTTTTGTTAAAAAGTAATTTCTTTCAGCTGCAAATTCATATGTTTTGTTGAATTTTTTTGTTGTAAAATTCTTGTACTGTGTTGGAAATTCCACTATTTATTTAAAAAAAAAATTCTGTTAATGAAAAATGCATCATTTTAGTTAGTACTTTATTTCTATGTCTGTAAATTTAACAAATTTTTTTGGAAATTTTTTTCATTATATAATTCCTTTTTTTGTAAAAATAAATTTTTTATACTAAAAATTTAATTATTTTGTTTTTCAATCAAAAATTCAGTTTGGTTGGAAATCGAACTCTTGTCTTACAAAATTTTGTTTTTTTAAGATAAAAATAAATTATTGAAACTAAAAATGTAATAGAAAAACTTTTATTAACAAATCATTAAATTTGCTTAATTTCATCATGATATTTTTCGAAAAGAAGCTAAAATAATGAAACAAAACAAAAAAATAATGTTTCGAAATCATAATTTCAAAAAAGACCAAATAGTTAAATTTTTGAAGAAAAAATGAAACTTAATTGTCCACAAAAAATAAAGTAGTTGAATTTTCACTTTAACAAACATAAATTTCAACAAAAAAAATTTTGGAACTAAAATCTTGAATCTTTATCTAAAGCAATTAAATTTTCGGTTAAATAATTAATTTTTTGTGAAAAACGAAATTTTTATCAAAATAGTTCATTCTTCGATCAAAGTGATGAACTTCCAACTAAAATGATTAACTTTCAACAAAAATGTTAATTTTCGAAAAAGATCTAAAATTTCAACCACGTGTTTTTATATTTAACAAAAACAAACGGATTTAAAAAAAAAACACGTGAACTTTTTACCAAGTAGTTTGATTTTTAAAAAGAGAAAGATAAATTTTTAACATAAAATATAATAGTGAAATATTCATTAAAAAATTTTTTTTTTAACAAAATAGATAAATTTTTGTCTCGAAATGAATGTTTAACAAAAAGTTACCTTTATTAGTTAAGTATTTGAATTTTTTCTAATAAGAAATATAAATTTTGTTAACTAAAAATGAAGTTGTTAAATTCACATCTAAATTAATTAAATTTCCCGTGATAAAAATCAATTTTCTGGCGAAAATGCAACCTTTTAAACAAAATAGTTAAATTTTGAACCAATAAGATAAATTTTTAACCTAAATGACAAAAGCTTCACCAAAAAATTTATTTTCAACAAAATTATTTAACTTTATACCAAGAATTTTCATTTTCTATCACAGAAAATAAATCTTAAATAAAATAAATAAATTTTTAAGCAAATAGTTCAATTAAAAAAAAAGATAAGCTGCCAACTAAAAGTATGGTAGGTAAATTTTTTGTGAATAAAATTAATTTTCTCTCAAAAAGGTGAGTTTTTAAACAAGTAGTTGAAATGTCAACTAAAGGAATACATTTTGAACGAAGAACTTTACTAAAAGAAAAATTGTAGACAATTATTTGAATTTTAAACCAAAAATTAAATTTTCTACTAAAAAACATAAATTTTCTATAAAAAATAAAAAATTTTAATGATTAGTTAAAAAATTCTATGTAACAAAAAAAATGTAATAAAATAGCTCAATTCTTAATTCAAAAAATTAATTTTTCTGGCAGAAAGGCGTATCAAAAAAATAGCTAAATTTCCAAATAAAAAATTAATTTTCTACCAAAATGATAAACCCTGAACCAAAAAAAAATTATTTTTAACAAAAGTTTTCAAGATTTTTTAAATATGTTAATTTTTCACCAAAACAGACGAATTTTTAACACAATATGTTAATTTAAAAAAATAGTCAACTTTTTAAACAAAGGATAAATTTTCTACAAAAAATAAAGCAGTTAAATGTTAATTTGAAAAATGAAATAATTTTTTAACAAAATAGTTAAATTTCAAATAAGAGAGTTCACATCTTAATATTTTGATTTTCTATCAGAATTGACGAATTTTTAGCGAAATAATTGAACTAAAAAAAAAAGAATAAATTTGTTACAAAAAAACAACATTTTTAACAAAGTATTTCAACTTTGCACCATGCAGTTGAATTTTTAAATAAAATTTTTTTTAGAAAAAAACAAAAAATTTTGATTAAAAATTAAGTTGCTAATTAAATAGTTGAAAAAGTTACTATTTTACCAAAAAAATTTTCTTTTTACAGAATAGTTAAATTTTATTACCAAAGTGATAGATGGTATATAAAAAAAAAGTATTGAGAAAGGATTTCAACTTTAACCAAGCAGTTGAATTTTTACCTGAAGAATTAAAGTTTCTTCTGAAAAATATAGATTTTGAACTTAAAATATAATTGTTAATTTATTAGTCAACAAAATTACTATACACTTCAAAACATTTTTTTAACGTAATATTTCAATATTATGACTAGAGGTTTAAATTTTCATTTTGAATGATCCATTTTCAAATACAAAAATAAATTTTTAACAAAGAAGTTTAATTTTTAGCACAGTAGATCAATTTTCGTCAAAAAAAATTAAGCTAATTGAAAAATTAAATTAAGAAAATATAAATCCATAACAAAATTGATTGAAAAAAAATAAGGAACAAAATCGAAAAATTATTCTTTACATTCATAATTCAGACGCTAAACGTTATAATAGCCAACTTGAATTCTTCCAAAGCACATGTATTTTAGTTTAAGAATCGTTATTGTCAAAAGGAATAACTTTAAAGGGTAAGCAAATAATATAAATTTAGAGGTCTGAAATGAAGAATCTTCCGCGTTCCACTGTTCTTATTTCGAAAGATGAATAAAACGTTATCGGACGAAGTCATTAGTGTATGGGGCAATAAATGAAAATTTTTTTAAT
>JAUELO010035119.1:0-10547 GCA_032357855.1 Amphibolips quercusostensackenii | reverse complement strand
CTATGCATCCAAATTCCCTAGAAGCGTTCATTTGATATTCATTTTGAGAGTTTCTATTATGGGTATAGATGACTTTCTGAAAATAAAAAATATTTTATTTTTCAGATATTGTGGAAATTTTTTTATAATTAAAAGCATTTTATCAACTAACTTACCGTGTCAAGAAGCCTAGTCCTGGGCATACCACACGATTCGAAAAAATCGTGGATTTAAAAATTTGGATCTATTTTTGGATGAGCATTTTTTTGTGAAATATTTTATTATTTATTTCGTTTATTTTAGAACGTCATTCGATGTCAATGGTTTCATGTGTTGATGATAATATCTAAAAATTAATTATTTAACATTTTTTAAAGTTAATTCCAACTGGTAAATATACGAATAATCCTATCTAATCCTATCCTGTATAAAAAAATAGATGTAAAAAAATTAGTTTTTTTTTAATTTTCTGGAAGTTTTTAAATCGAAATTTCCGAATAAGGAATTTTGATTTAAAAAATTTATTTTTCAAAAAGAAAACTTAAATTGTATATAATTCTTTAATAATAAAGACAACAATTGTGTTCTTAACTTTTTGCCCAACTTTGAAAAAAATAAAAATGAATTTAAATTATTTTGAGTTCTGAAGATTTTAAAATATGTCGAAAAATAATCTAGAAGATTTTAACATTTTTTTTTTTTTTTAGGATTTTAAATATATTAGAAAAGCTCTAAATTATTTCAAAAGATATTTTAAAGTTTCAGAAGTTTTCAAAAGATTAAAACATGATTTAAAATTTTAAAAAATGTTAAAACATTTTAAGCATCATGTAGATTTTCCAAGATTTTGTAATCAAATTTTTAATTGTATTTTGAGATTTTCGGGAAAATATAAATAAATTTTTTATTTTAATAAAATATTTTAAAACATTTTATATGATTTCCTAAAATTTCAAAAAACAATAACGAAGGTTTTGAGGCAAATTTTTCAATTTTGCAAGATTACAAAATCTTGGAAAAAATTCAAATAATTTACAAAGATTTATAGAAGTTTTTATAAGATAAAAAAATAATTTTAAATTAAAAAAGATTTCAAATTTTTTTTTAAATGTTGATTTTGAAAGATTTGGAAGAAAAAACTTTGAAACTTTTAAAGAATTATAAAAAGTTTCAAGAAAGTCCAAAATTTTAAAATATTAATTTTAACGTTAGAATATTGTAACATATATCGTAAAAGAACCTGAACGATTTTAAAACAACTTTTAAATTTTTGCAGAATTTTAAAAAATATTATTAAAACTTTGAATTGTTTCAAATGCTATTTTAAAGTTTAGTTTTAAAAAGATTTAAACATGATTTGAAATTTTGAAAGATTTAAAGACCTTTTAAACAAAAAGTGAAATTTTTCAAAATTCGAAACCAAATTTTGAAGTTTTTAAAAAATTTAGAAAATAAGTTGAAATTTAAAAAAAATACATATTATTTATTGAGTATTATTATTATATACTATTATTTATCTTAACACATTAATTTGAAGAGAATATTCAATATGAAACATTACAAAAATTTTCCGGAGTTTTCCAAAAATTTCTGGAAAAAGTTTACAGAATTTTGATTTTCCAACATTTATTTAAAAATTGTTTTAAAAGATTTAAAAACATTCTAAACGATTTTGAAAATTCTCGAAAAGAATCTACAAGATTTTTAGAAAATTTTGTTTAATTTTGCAGAATTTTTTCAATGTTTTAAAAGTGTATTAAAATTTTTTTAAAAATTCAAAAATAATCTAAGTCTTAAAAAGATTTTTAAAAACTTGTAATAAAATGTAGATTGTCTAAGATTTCGAAAAAAAGTTTTAAAGTTCTTCAAGAATTTGAAAAAATCCAAAATAATAACAAATTTTTTTTTAAGATTCTTGGAAATATTTAAAGTGATTGTTCATTTTTAAAATTAATTTTAAGAAAATATTAAACAAAATATTGAAACATCACAAGAGATTTCCAAAGTTTTGAAAAGATAACAAAATAATTTTGAAATTAAAATAATTCCAACAAATTTAAAAAAATGTAAATTTTTGAAGATTTTGAACAAAAAACTGTAAAGCTTTTTAAGAATTAAAAAAAGCTTCAAGAGAATACAAAGGGTTTTCAAAGATTTCTGGGAAAAATGTTAAATAATTGTTTATTTTACCAAATTTATTTAAAGACTGTTTGAAAAGATTTTAAGTCATTCCAAAAGATTTCCGAAATTTTAAAAAAGAATCTGAAAGATTTTGAGGATTTTTTTTTAAATTTTGCACAATTTTTTCAAAGTTTTAGGGAAATTCAAATCATTTTAAAATATATTTTGAAGTTTTTAAAAAAATTTTTAAAATAATTTAGAATTTCAAAAAAAAAATTTTTAATCTTAAAATTAAATGTCGGTTTATGAAGATTTCGAAATGCAATTTTGAAGTTTTTTCAAGATTTTAAAAACTGGTAAGATAATAAAAAAAATTTTCTTAATATTCCTGAGAATATTAAAAGTGATTCTCTGTCTTGAAAAATTAATTAGAAAGAGAATGTTTAACAAAATTTTAGAAAATTGAAAAAGATTTTTAAATTTTTGAATAGATGAAAAAATCATTTTAAACTAGAAAAATTTTCAACAAATTTAAAACAAAATATTGATTTTTGATTATTTGGAACTATAGGCTTATTAGAAGCTTTTTAGGAATTTTGAAAGGTTTCAAGAGAATACAAAACTTTACTTAAGATCTATGGAAAAATTTGAATAATTTTTATTTTTTTTAAATCATTTAAAGACTGTTCAAAAAGATTATAAAACATTTCAAAAGATTTCCAAAATTGTCAAAAAAAATCAGGAAGATTTTCAGGAAATTTTTTTTAAATTTGTAGAATTTTTCCAAAGTTTTAGGATAAATTCGAATAATTTAAAAGTATATTTAAAAATTTTTGAAATATTTCAAAAATAATTTAAAATTTGAAAAGACTTAAATAAACTTAAAATAAAATATGCGATTTTGAAGATTTTGTAGTACAATTTTGAAGATTTTTCAAGATTTCGAAAAGTTTCAAGATAATAAAAAAATTTGTATTAAATTCCTGGGAATATTAAAAGTAATTTTTAATCTTGAAAAATTAATTTAAAGAGAATATTTAAAAATATTTTTCAATATTACAAAAGATTTCTAAAGTTTTGAAAAGATGCAAAAATATTGTTTAGCTCAAAATGTTTTCAACCAAATTTTAAAATGTAGATTTTGAAAGATTTGGAATAAGACTATATTTAAAAAGATTTCAAAAAATTCCAAAAGATTTCTGAAATTATAAAAAAATAATCTAGAAGATTAGAATCATTTTTAAATATACGTAGAAGATTTTCAAAATTTTTAATGAATAATTTAAGATTTGAAAAGATTTTAAAAAACCTAAAATAAAATGTAGATTTTTGAAGATTTTGAAATACAAATTTAAAGTTCTTTCAAAATTGGTAAAAGTTCCAAGATAATAAAAAAATGTATTAAGGTTCCTGGGAATATTTCAAGTGATTCTTTATTTTGCATATTAATTTTAATTGAATATTTAAAAAGATTTCAGACATTAGGAAGATTTCCAAAATTATTAAAAACGAATCAGGAAGATTTTAAGACATTTTTAGGAATGATTCGAGAAATTTTAAGAAACATTCAAGAATTTTAAAAGATTTGAAAATATTAAAAATATTTTAAAAATTCGAAAAATTTATAAGTTATTGTTAAATTTTTTCTAAGATTCAAAAAGTTTTAAATACATTTCAAATTCAAATTTTACCTAAAATTTGGTAAAATTCTGTAAAATGCCTGAAATTTTCTTACTTTCTTGACAGGAAAATATTTTTTTGTTGAAAATTAAAGAATTTTATTGAAAGTTCGTGTTTTTGATTAAAATCGTATCTCCTTTGGTAAAATTTTCATGTTTTTTAAAGATAAAAATGAAAAATTCAAATATCTGATTAAAAATGAAACTACTTTTTAAAAAATTTATTTGTTTGGTTAAAGATTTATAAATTTAGTTAAAAACTAATCATTTTAATTAGGAATGTTGTGGATTCAACTATTTTGTTTAAAATTTGCCTTTTTGCAATAAATTCAATAGCTTTCTATATAAAATAAAAATCTTTTTGGATTATATCAACTTTGGAATTTTTTGTTAAAAATTAATCTTTTTTGTTAAAAAGTTCAACCATTTGGTTGAATATTATTTTTTTAGTAAAATCTTTTTAAATTTTTTTAATAATCTCAGGAAAATTATAGTTATATAATCTTCAAAACAAATATTTAGAACAAAATTAATTGTTATTTGAAAATTTTCATTTTGTATTAAAAATTATTTTTCCCGGCAAATCCAATCATTAATCGCACATAGCGCGCGATTAATGATGCTAGTCAAATAAAATTGATGGAACGAAATTTTCAAAAATATCGCACTTATTATTGAATTATTGTTGAATACCTGATTGGTTAAATGACGTTAAGTGAATGTTTTTAGTTTTTTTAAAAGTTTTTCTAAATTTGTGAATTGCAATTTTCAAATGAGGAATTTTTATTCTAAATATTTATTTATAAAAGAGAAAATTTAAATTTTAAATGATTCTTTAATAATTAAGGAAACAATTCTGTTATTTACATTTGACAAAATGTTTTAAAAATTTAAAAGGATTCTATTCAGCCCCATCAATTTAGCAAATAAAAATGTTGAAATCAATAATTTTATTTGATTCAATTAATTAATTATATTTATTTTTTATTTCTGGATTTTCAAGATTTCTGGGAAAATTTCTAATGACTTATGTTTTATTTTAAAATCTCAATTTTGTACATTGAAGATTTCAATATATTTCGAAAAAGTATGTGGAATTTTAGGACAATTTTTTCATTTAAAAAGATTCAAAAATAATTTAAACATTTTTTACAACTTTTAAACAAAATGTAGATTTTTGAAAATTTCGAAACAAAACTTTGAAGCGTTTTAAAGATTTTGAAAAGTTTTAACTAAAATAATTAAAATAATTTTAAATTTAAGAAGATTTTAGAAGCTTTCTAAGAATTTTAAAAGGTTTCAAGAAAATAAAAAAAATTCCTTAAGATTTCTGGAAAAATTTAAAATATTTTTTTCTTTAATAAAATTTATTTTAAGAGAATATTAAAAATGATTTCAAAATATCCCGAAATTTTTTTAGAATTCTTAAAAAAGAATCTAAAAGATTTTAAGGCAAGTGTTTTGATTTTCCAGAATTTTGAAAAAAATTTGTAGAAAATTTCAATAAATTTTAAAGATATTTAGAAGTTTTTAAAAAATTTCAAAAATAATTAAAAACAGGAAAAGAATTTTAAAAACTTCAAACAAAATGTACATTTTTTCAGAATTTGAAATAAAATTTTGAAGTTTAGTAAAATATTATGAAAGGTTTCAAGATAATAAAAAATTTTCTCAACAATACTGGGAATATTTAAAGTGTTTATTAATTTTTTTAAATTAATTTTCAGAGAATACTTAAAAAGATTTTAAGACATTACAAAAATGTTTAAGCCCCAATACGGAGAGTTATTAAAACATTTGAAAAATGTTTCCAAGTATCAAAATAACTGACTCAAATTTTTCCAAAAAATTATTAAATCCTTAAGATAAAAAACATTCGTAAAAATTTTCTAAATACTTTTTCGACATATCGAAAATCTTTGAAAATCTTTTTGAATTTTTTTGCGAAACCTAGAAAAATTATATTTACACAAACTTCGATTTGTATAATTTTTAAATGTCAAGCCATGTTAAAAAAGAATCTGGAAGATTTTGAGACCATTTTTTAAATTTCGGCAGGATTTTAAAAAATTTTAGTAAAACTTTGAATTACTTCCAAAGAAATTTCGAAGTTTTAGAAGTTTTAAAAAAAATTAAAAAATAATTTGAAATTTAACAAAATTTTTTTAAATTTCAAACAAAATGTAGGTTTTTGAAGATTTTTAAATAAAATTGTTATGCTTTTTAGGGATTTTGAAAGTTTTTCAGATAAAAAATTTTTTTTCTTATGATTCCACGGCAAATTTAAATCAACTCCTAATTTGAAAACATTAATTTAAAGAAAATGTTTCAAAATATTTACAAAGATATTAAATGATTTCCTAAAGTTTTTTAAAAAATGTAGAAGATTATAAAGCAAAAATTTTTCTTTTCCTTTCAATTTTGCAAGATTTTAAAAAGTTTAAAAAAAATTTAACGAATTTAAAAGAAAATGTAGATTTTTTAAAGAATTTGAACCTAAAACTTAGAAGCATTTTAAGCATTTTGAAAGATTTCAAGAGAATGTGAAAATGTAAAATTTCAAGATTTCAAAACACTTTTCTTCAGATTTTTGGTAAAATTTAAAATATTTTTTCATTTTACAAAATTTTGATTAGGAGAATATTTAGAAAAATTTCAAAACATTGCACAAGATTTTGAAAACTAGAAAAACAAAATCTGGAAGATTTTGAATCAATTTTTAAATTTTACAGAATTATAAAAATTTTTTTTAAAAAATTCCAATTATTTTAAAGATATTTAGAAGTTTCAAAAATCAATAATAATACAATTTTTAAAATATTTTTAAAAATTTTTATCAAAATGTAAATTTTTGCAAAGTAGAAAACAAAATTTCAAAGTTTTTAAAGATTTTGATAGGTTCCGAAACATTGAAATTTCTTTTTAAGATTCATGGGACCATTTAAAGTGATTATTTAAAAAAAAAAATAATTTGAAGAAAATATCTAAAAATATTTTGAAACATTGTAAAAGATTTCCAAAAATTTATCAAATATTTTTAATGTTCACCCTTACATGTTTATTCGAAAATTCGTCTTTTTGGTTTAAAATTAACTTTTTTGATAAAAATACATATTTTCAGGTTAAAAATTAAACTGTTATGTAGAAAGTTAGGCTTTTTTGTTAAAAAATTAATTAAAAATTTGGTTAAAAAGTCATTTTTTTAGATTAATCATTTGAATTGAAAATCGATATTTTTAGTTAAAAATTGGACTATTTTGTTTACATTTTTTTTTTGTTAGAAAATTAATCCTTTTGGTTGAAAATTTATCTATATGGTTGTAAATTATACTATTTGTTTAAAAATTCATCTATTTGGTTGATAATTTATTTTTTAAGATTTATTATTTTAGTTGAAAATTTGTTTTTGTAAAAAAATTTAAATATTTTGTTTAAAATTCGCCTTTTTTAGTTGAAAATTCAAATATCTAGTAAATATCTAGTAATATTTGGTTGAAAATTAAACTATTTTGTTTATATTAATCTTTTTTTTTTGAAGAAAATTAATCTTTGTAGTGAAAAATGAAACTGTCTTAATGAAAATTTGTCGTTTTTGTCTGCAAATTCAACTGCTTGTTTAAAAGTTGAATTACTTTCTGAGAAAGTAATTTTTTTTTAAAATAATTATTTCAGTTGAAAATATATCTTTTTGATTAAAAATTGAAAATTTTAGTTTAATATTTGCCTTTTCTGGTAAAAAATAATTCTTTTTAGTTAAAAATTCATCTATTTGGTTGAAAATTCATATATCTTGTTAAAAAATTTATCTATGCGGTTGAAAATGCAACTATTTAATTCAAAGTTGAACTACTTTGTTAAAAAGTAATTTTTTAAAGATTCATTATTTTAGTTGGAAATTTAGTTTTGATTGAAAATTTAAATATTTCGTTAAAAATTTACTTTTTTTGGGTAGAAAATTAATTTTCTGGGTTAAAAATTAAATTATTTTGTTAAAAATTCATCTATTTTGTTGAAGAGTTAAAAATTTCGTTTAAAATAAGCCTTTTTTTGGTAGAAAAGTAATCTTCTTAGTTGAAAATTCATCTATTTGGTTAAAAATTTAACTACTTGGTTGAAATTTAACTATTTTGTTAAAAGTCCATCTATGTGGTTGAAAATTCAACTATTTCATTGAAATTTAAACTACTTTGGTAAAAAGTCATTTTTTCAAAATTCATTATTGTAGTTCAAAATTTAAACATTTCGTTTAAAATTTTACTTTTTGGTAGAAAAATAATCTTCTTAGTTAAAAATTCATCTATTTGGGTAACAATTGTACCATGTTGTTGAAAATTCATCTATTTGTTTGAAAATTTAAATATTTCTTTTGAAAATTGGTCTTTTCTGGTAGAAAATTAATCGTCTTGGTTGCAAAATGAACTATTTTGTTAAAAATTCATTTATCTAGTCAAAAATTCAAATATCTAGTTAAAAATTCATCTATGTGGTTGAAAATTCAACTATTTTAGTGGAAGTTGCACAACTTTGTTAAAAAGTTATTCTTCAAAGATTTATTATTTTAGTTGAAAATTTATTTTTGGTTAAAATTTGAAATATTTTATTTAAAATTCGCCTTTTTGGTAAAAAAATTAATTTCCTTGCTTAAAAATTTATCTATTTGGTTAAAAATTAAACTATTTTGTTAAAATTTATTTATTTGGTTGGAAATTCATTTTTTAAGATTTATTATTTTAGTTAAAAATTTATCTTTCGTTAAAAATTCAAATGTTTCGTTTAAAACTAGCCTTTTTTGGTAGAAATTTAATGTTTTTGGTTAAAAATTCACATATTTGATTGAAAATTGAACCATTTTGTTAAAAAATTCATCTATTTTGTTGAAAATCCAAATACCTTGTTAAAAATTCATCTATATGGTTGAAAATTCGATTAACTAATTGAAAGTCTAACCTCTTTGTTAAAAAGTCATTTTTCAAGATTGATTATTTTAGTTGAAAATTTATCTCCGGTTAAAAATTTTAATATTTCGTTTAAAATTTGCCTTTTTGGTACAAAAATAATTTCCTTGGTTAAAAAATGCATTCATTTATTTGAAAATTGTACTATGTTGTTATAAATTTATCTATTTGGTTAAAAGTTAAATTATTTTGTTTAAAATTCATCTGTGTGATTAAAAATTCAACTATTTCATCGAAATTTGAACTACTTTGTTAAAAAGCCTTTTTTTAAAGATTTATTATTTTAGTTAAAAATTTATTTTTTGTTGAAAATGTTAATATTTCTTTTAAAATTTGCCTTTTTTTAGAAAAAAATAATCTTCTTGGTTAAAAATTCATCTATTTGGTTAAAAATTCAAATATCTGATTAAAAATTCATCTATGTGGTTAAAAATTCAACTATTCAATTAAAAGTTGAAATAATTTGTTGAAAAGTAATTTGTTTAAGATTTATTGTTTTTGTTGAAAATTTGTCTTTGGCTGAAAATTTTAATATTTCGTTTAAAAATTGCTTTTTTAGTGGAAAATTAATCTTCTTTGTTAAAAATTTATCTGTTTGTTTGTAAATTGAACAATTTTGTTAAAAATTTATCTTTGGTTGAAAATTCAACTATTTAATTAAAAATTGAACGCAATAATTAAAAAGTCATTTTTTAAAGATTTATTGTTTTTGTTGGATATTGTCTTTCATTAGAAATTTGAATATATATCGACTAAAATTCGCCTTTTTTGGTGGAAAATTTATTTACTTAGTTGGAAATTCATCTATTTAGTTGGAAATTGATTTATTTTGTTAAAAATTTATCTTTCGTTGAAATCCCAAATATCTAGTTAAAATTTCATCTATGTGGTTGAAAATTCTACTATTCAATTGAAAGTTGAACCAATTTATTGAAAAGTCATTTTTTTAAGATTCATTGTTTTAGTTAAAAAATTTATCTTTGGTTGAAAATTTAAACGACTTGTTTAAAATAAGCCTTTTTTGGTTGGAAAATATTCTTTTTGATTCAAAATTTATCTATTTGGATGAAGATTGAACTATTTTGTTTAAAATTTATTTTTGCTTGAAAATTTAAATATTTCGTTTCAAGTTCGCCTATTTTGTAGAAAATTAATCTTCGTGGGTAAAAATTCATCTATTTGGTTAAAAATTGAACTATTTTGTTAAGAATTCACGTATTTGGTTAAAAATTTACTTTTTCAAGATTGATTATTTTAGTTCAAAATTTATCCTTAGTTGAATATTTAAATGTTTCGTTTCAAATTTGTCTTTTTTTGGTAGAAAATTAGTCTTTTTGGTTGAGAATTCATCTATTTGGTTGAAAATTCATTTATTTGGTTGGAATTTCATTTTTTTAGATTTATTATTTTAGTTGAAAATTAATATTTAATTAAATATTTAAATGTTTTGTTAAATATTCGTCTTTTTTGGTAGAAAATTAATCTTTTTGGTTTGAAATCCATCTATTTGGGTGAAAATTAAACTATCTAGATAAAATTCATCTATGTGGTTAAAAATTCAACTATTTGATTGAAAGTTGAACCAATTTGTTAAAAAGTCATTTTTTTAAAATTGATTGTTTTTGTTAAAAATTTGTCTTTGGTTGAAAAATTTTATATTTCGTTTAAAAATTGCCTTCATAGTGGAAAATTAATCTTCTTTGTTGAAAATTCATTCATTTGTTTGTAAATGAACAATTTTGTTAAAAATTTATCTTTCGTTGAAATCCCAAATATCTAGTTAAAATTTCATCTATGTGGTTGAAAATTCTAC
>JAUELO010035106.1:0-10548 GCA_032357855.1 Amphibolips quercusostensackenii | reverse complement strand
ATTCAATCATGAAGTGTGCGATCTTCTTATTGCCTTTTTGTGCCTTTGAAGTGAGTTAAACATTGTTTTTAGAAATGAAATATCATCACAATTTATAATTCATTTAAACATTTAATAACAAGTATTACCACGTCATTCACAGAACTGACTGTCTTTACAGACCCGCACCATATTGTACATCAGGGTGAAACAAAAATACATTGAAAATCTCTTTTTCTCCAATTTTCATCCACTGATAATTTAATTGCAATATGAAATATCTAAACTGTATATTATTATTTTATTCCTACTCTTTGATTATAATGAAGTACTTACTATATTAAAAAAACGTAAGTCGTTAAACACTTTTATATTTTCAATAAGAATCTCTTTGATTACTGACTGATAGTTGAGGGTTTTTCCTAAATATTTATATTTGTGTCAAATTTTTTGCTTACCTTTGTAAACATTAATTTACATTAACAAACATAATTGTTTGAACAACTTTTTGTTGTTTATGACTATCTTCTTTTATATAATTGCTAGAAAGTTGCTGTTTTTTTTCTAAATTTTTTTACGTTGCACTGTCCTTTTAGATACGAACAAATTATAAATCAACAACATAATTATTTTCTTACAAAATTTTTTTTAATTTGTTCTGAACATTTTTTTCGAAAAGGAAACAGATATTGGAAATATTTATCCAGTTTTTCTAAGTTTTTCAATAAATTATGAAATTTTTGCATAAATATACCTCAAGGTATGCATAAATTACCTTCAGGTTAAATTCATAGTAGTCACAGGAAAACGCGAGTACCATTTGGACGCCAGTAGATGACGCAAAAGTGCGTTTCTGTCGCACTTAAAAATATGACTTTAATGGTTTAAATTAATATCAATATTTATTATTTTTTCGTAACTAAAAAGGCAGATGAATGTCCAGAATATCAGAAAATTTTGCAACTTCCCAGTACTAATAAAAAAGCAGACAGTTCAAAACTATAATAATTTGTTAGAACAATTATGTTAGTTAAAATTTAATTGTTATTACAACATTCCATGTGAAAAGTAGGCAAAAGGTTAAAAATTTAAGCAAAAACCGCAGATTTCTAGGAATATGCAACAAGATTATTATTGAAAATTAAAAAAAAATTATTTAACAATATTCATTGGTAAATTTAATTGATTATTGCCTTGATCTCTGTAAAACTAAAAAAAAATAATTTTTTTTAAAACTATTCATCTCTAGCCTGAGATTAAATGGCTGAAAACTATTAAACATTGTGTAAACAGTTTATTTAAGCACAAAAAAGGTTTTTCTTTTTATGAAAAATATGCGTTTAACTTCATGAGGCTTGCGGTACCTCTAATTTAATTTTTTTCAATGCGATTTTGTTTTTTCGAATTTAAACATATTTGGCGCCATGTTAAAAAATTTTTAAACAGTTAAAGATTCATTTCTTAGTTCCTTTTTTCAATTTTCAAACGTTCAATTTTTAATTCTCTTTAATTTTCTTACATTTGCTTACGTTTAAAAAAAAAAAAATAGCGACTATTTTTGAATGTACACGACATATTATACTATATTGTACAAATTACAAAGTAAATGAGCAAAGTTAGGGATTTATATTATTAATTACGTTCGCCACTGAGAGTGCGTTGAATGACTATTAATTTACCAAACCACTACTAGCCAAGAGCGGCCCTTTTTAAAAAAAAGAACATTTATTATGAAATTGTTGGAAAAATAATAATTTAATTAATTTGCATAAATAATTACGTACATTTATGCATATGGTTTAGATATTTGTGTTTTTTAATGCTTGTATATAATATAAAACTCGCTTTTTTCTTCAAATCTAAACTGTTCAAAATAGACGAAAATTGAAAATGCAATTTTCAATCCTCTTCAATTTACAGTTATTTAATTTTCTGAAATCATTACCCAGCGTTTAAAAACACAACAGCTTAAAATCCAACTTTCCAATGTTCAGTTTTATTTAATTTGTAAGAGTTGAAATGACATCATCAACTTTTTTCAATTATAAACAGATCAAATCTGATGAATTTAAAGTTGGATTAATAATAATTCATTATCCGCAATTTTCAACAGTTGAGTTTTCAGGTTTAGAAGATTAAAGAAACTTTTGTGAAGTCATTTTTAGTAGTTGAAAATTGGAGAAAATTTAACTGCTTCAAATTAAAAATAAAATTTGAAGCAGTTGAAAACTCAACTGTTCAAAATTTAACTTTTGTATACTCGAGAAAAAAAGAAAAATTTTGATTAAGAAGAAGTGTTAAAAAAATTTATTAAAAAATTAGTAGTCTTCTAATGAACTCTCAGTAAAAAATTCATGTGATTTAGACAAAAACATTACAATTCTAACAATTTATTATAAATAAAGACTCAGGAGTAAAACTTTGTCTAATGTTATCATTACGATTGATCTTCATAGATAGCCTTCGCTGATGATTTTGCCCAGGAGGTATCTAATTTATTTCAGAGCACCGTTGATCGTTTGACAATCGGCGGGAACTCATTTAAGTCTTTCGCTACGGTAAGTTACCGAAAATAATTTTAACAGTTTGTAAGTCAAGCAAAATCAAATTTTGAATCAAAAAACAAGTTTCAAAAATTCAGAATTTACACAATTTGACACATAAATCTAATAAATAAACTATTCTATTAAAAAATAACAGCAATTTCCATAATTTGTTTGTTCTTCTTGCTCACTAGGTCAATATCCAGAGAGAACAAGGAATAAATCCACGAGTAAAACAATGTATAGGAGAATATCATGAATTGTTAAGATATCAATTACGTGAAATTGATGAAATCCTGCAATGTGTTAACAATGCATTTAAACACAGGACTATTGAGGTACTTGAAAATATTATTTTATCATTTCAAATACAATATTCGTGTATCTTAATTTTAATTTCATATTATCATTAAATGCCTTGATTCCTCCGGTTCCTTGAATTTTTTAAATTACTTGAATTTTATAAATTTTTTGAATTACATAAATGCTTTAATTTTATAAAATACCTTTATTGTTTGAATTCTTCTCAATTTGTCGGAATTCTTTCCATCATTCAGAAGTCTGTGCAATTTACAGAATTTGATCAATTTTCAGAATTTAGATAAGTTAATAAATACTTGAACAGTGTAAAATGATTTTTAAGTGTTTAAAATCGTTACAGGCTATTTAAAAAAATAAATAAGAATATATAAAAATTTCAGAACTATAAAGAATTCAAACCTATTCAATGTGAATTTAAATAAATTCAAGTGAGTTCAAGTGAATTTTAATTATTCAAAATAATATACTGAACCCAAAAGTATTAATTAATAAAACTGTTTGCTGTTTCTTGCACTTACGAAAAAATAAGACTCAAAATCCGTAAATACTAATAGTTGAATTTTTTTTCAATTTCAATAATCACTTAATATGTGGATGACTCCTTATTAATTTCATATGAAACATGAACAGTTACGAAAGAAGTTTTGCAATAAATTTCAATAAAAAATATTATTTATTGTATTCAACGTTATAAGAGAATAGGGCAAACCCAAGATCTTTTATATAAAAAAAGACAAATACCAACTTTTGAAAATTTAGGTTCATAAATTTCTATGTTATTGAGTAAGAAAGACTACAATGTAATGAATATTGTTTTTTTTTTTAATATTTTTATCCCTATATCACATATTTCGAAAAACACTAAGTTGAAAAAAAAGAATCATTATTATTTTATTCTACAGGTTGCGCAACAATGCTTCGATGATATTATTAATAAATTTGAAATCGAGAAAAACACTCGTCGTAGCGATTTTGAAAGATGCATTAGAACTATCCTAGCAGGCCGTCCCCACAATACGAGACGAGCGGCTGTACGGGAAGCAGGACCTTCAACATCAAATCCGACAAACACAGAATAGGCTTACTTGAAGCACACTAACATTTTCTGAAAAAAACGCTGCTGTAATACTGAAAAAGTTATTTTTGTAGTGAAGCATTTTAATATCTTCTATTGCAATATACTAAATTTTTTTACTCACTAGGATTTTGTTGTTCAATTGATGAAAACTTGTATATATCATTTAATTTAAATAAATAATTGCAAATATGGCGATCAAATATGCAAGAAATATAATAATTGTATTTAGTAAAACCTAAAAAATTTAAATAATTAAATTCTTAAGTCAGATACAGGTACTTTGTAATACTTTGAAATTTATTTTGATTTCATTCACTATTAGTTTGAAAATTTTTTTTTTTTTGGAAAAATAAGAATTATTTTTATTATGACAGTATTGTTCATATCTGAGTTCATATCACATAATAGGCTTATTACGTTTACATGATTTCTAAATTTTTTCAACATTTTCACGGATCGATTTACAAATAAAAATACAGCCAAATATATTTTAAGGTTAGAATCTCGGAAACTTTATTTTCCTAATAACTTTGGATTTTTTGATTTTTTTTTTTTGATTTTTTAAAAGATTTTTCTCCATAAATGCCGCTCAAATGATTAATGAAATCATCACAAAAAACAGATCGATTTCATTGTTTGATCAAATAGTTTTTGAGAAGTAAAAGATAATATTAGATTACGCTTATGGTAAAAGGTATATTTTTTCAAGTTATTAAAAAAGTAAATTCTTGTCCCATGCAATTTATTTTTTTCTTTGGCCCGTGGCATGCAGACATATTTGGATGCGCCTATAGGATATACTTTATCTGAAATATTTATTCGCATTTAACATTTTGAAAAAATAATTTTTGATATTCCCTGAAATTTTTTGTAAATTTTTAACATTTTAAAAAATCCACGTTATAACAGTGGAAGTAAATGTCAAAACTTATCCACAAGCCGATCACGTGATTTATGGATGATCCTTTATCGCCCAGGCGGTACATATTAATCATTCGAATTGATTATAGCAACATTATCGAATTTCCTTGCTAAAAAAATAAATTGTTGCCAAAAAGGGTTTACTGTTCACCAAAAAAGATGACTGATCAACAAAATTGTTGAATTTTAAACAAAATAATCAAATTTTTAATCAAATAAATTGATTTCCAAACAAAAAAAAATTTTAACAAAAAAAAGAGGAATTCCTAATGAAATAGTTAAATTTTTAACCGATTAGTTAAATTCTTAATCAAAAATGAAATGTTGTAATTTTGACTAAACGCGATGAAAATCCAGACAAAAACAGGAGTAATAGTTGATATTTTTATCAAGAAAAGAAGATTTTCAACAAAATTGTTGAATTTTTAACCAAAATAGATCATTGTCAGCCACACAAATAGATGTTTAACCAAAAACGGTTACACTTCAATAAAAAAAAATCTAATTCTAGTTATATTGATAATAAAAAAAAACTCGTTTTTCAACCATATCGGCTTAGTATACGTGAGAAATATCAGAATATGCACTTGAAAGTTTGATTTGAATAGAAGTTGGTAAAATAACTATGCTGTAGGAAAGCAATTTCGATCCAGAAGTCTTTTTCAAAATTTTCAAAATTGCGGAAATTACGCTATGTTGAATTTTCGGGTTACATTTTTTGAATTATCAGTTTTTTTTTGGAAACGATAATTGGATTTTGATCAAAATTGTACACATTAAAGGTAAATTGATATATTTTAAGAATATAATACAATCAAATCAAAATTTTTTTATTTTATCCGGAAAAAGTAAAAAACAAATTTTGATTAAATTTTTCGTGAATTGCTCTTTTTTTTAGTTTTTTCTAAATTAAGATTAAATGACTTCTGGTAAAATCAAATTTCTTAAGAAAAAAATCATGAAGACTCTACTGGGTCACAAGATATCTTAATTTTAGTGAGACGGCGCGCCGTTACACAGTGGGTCAAAAAAGATGTCTCTGGGCACATTAGTCTCTCCACGGATTGTTTGAGGTCAATTAAAAAAAATGCTTTTTGTTTCTGTTTTATCAAATGACACAAATTAAAAAAAAAAATTTTCAAGCGTACCGGTTTTTGAAAAATACATAGACTCAATGCAAAATACCTAAAATCAATGAGCCATCCATCCACAAAAGTTTCCTAATAGCTGAAAAATTATTTAAAAAGTTATTAATTTTATTACAAGCAGATAAGTAAGTGAAAATGTGTTCATGAGGATTATCAGTAATTCGTAAATTGATTTGCAATTAATTTGAATAATTTATAGTCCAAAGCCGTATTTTAATCAAAATTATGAAATAGAATAAATAAGGTATTGTTTTATTTACAAATTTTATAAACATCAATCCGTAGCAGGTAGTTATGTTTTAATAAATTAAGCTTTTTCTATCAAATCGGTCAAAAATTATACAAGAATGTCACAAAATCATCATAATAATTTATTCAATAGCAACTGTTGATTGTTTGAACAAATTCAATAATGAAATGCACTGTCTTGATATTTCTTAAGATACAAATTTAAGGGTTTGATCGTTGCCAACTATTATTAACTAATTTTTAGCTTTTTTCAGAAACGTTAATAACAGTCCACTATTGTTATTGTTGCAGTTGCTTACGGTAAAAAGAAACAAGTTTTTTACCTTTAAAAACAACCGAAGAACGCATTATTTAATTAATTTTGTTCCAAAAATTGTCAATTGTTATCAAACAATAACATAGAGTCGTTACTTAATAGCAGTATGCTAATACCCTTGAATGAAGCAATTTTTTTTTCTAAATAATGTCAAACATGATACAAATTTTTTCAAACAATCGTTGGTAAAAATTAAAATTTTTAGTTGTCAAATAGGCTCCCTAAAAGATGAAAAATAAGTTATTTACACTTAATGACGTTCAAACTAAATAGATAAATTTTCACTTACTTATTTGTTTTTAAGAAATTTAATATATTTTGAAACAATTTTTAGCGATCAGATAACTTTCGTGAATAGTTGCTTTATTCATTCTAGATTTTTTAGATTGAATCAAAGTATTCTTCAAAAACCGGTACTTTTATAAAAAAAATTTTTTTAACATACTTTTTCTTTAATAAAAAAGAAATGATATAGATTTTAAAATCAGTCTCAATTGATTCATAGAGAATTTTATTAGCTTAGATATAAAAAAAAGAACATTGAATTTGGATCAAAGATGTGTCCTGCAGCCTGATTTGTCCAGAGACACCTTTTTTGCCCCACTGCGTGTCAGGGCGCCGTCTCACTTAAATGACGATATCTTGGGACCCGGTAGAGTCTCCATTAATTGTTTTTGTCAGAAAGGTTATTTCACAATGAATCATTTAATCTATATTCAGGCAAAACCGAAAAGAAATAAATTGACAAAAAATAAAATCGAAATTTGTTTTGGACTCTTTTTTAGGGCAAAATTAAATTCTTTTTCTGGTTGTTATATATTTTTAAAATATATCATTTCACGTGTAATATGTTTAATTTTGATTATAATTTAATAATCGTCTCTAAAAATATTAATGATTTGAATAAATGTGACCCCAGAAATCAACGTAGTGTAACTTCTGCAATTTATAAGTTTTTTGAAAATCCTTTTGCCCCAAAATTTTTTACATACGAGGTGTGTTCAAAAAATAAGGTGACTATGGTTTTCTCAAAAAATATTTATTTATTCCTCAATATCAATACATTCTCATTATTATGAGAATGTAATAATTCATTATTTTTTGTACGATGAAAATTTGAATTTTCGATTTTTCAGAAAAATTTTGAAATCTGTTAAGATATTCTTATGGGGCTTTAAAAAAAACCACAGTTTTTTTTTGACTTTTTTTTATATCGTGCGTCATTTAGCCTTTCATGTACATTTTCATTTACTTTCTAGGATTTCGACAATGCTATATCTCTGTCAATTTTTTTCCAGTCCAAAAAAGTCAACATTATAAATTGCTTAAAGTTTTATGCACTACAAATAGCTGCGACTAGAATTTTCAATTTACAAAAAAAGTGGTCTGAAAAAAAATTGGAAAATGTTCTATCTTTTGGAATTTTCATCCGCAGTATCTGATTAACGAACTTGATCTTTCTTTTTGGTCCCTTAAACTGTGTGCCGAAGGACAATCCAATCCGACAAATCTTTTGAAAGTTATCAGGCATACAGACGATAACGAAGACAACGACGACAACGATAACGACGACAACGACAACCACAAGGACGACGGCAGACAGACACCATCGTGAAAACTATTTTTTAGGATTCAGGTGGTCTTAAAACATGAAAATTTAAAGAAATCCGCGAAAGTGAGTTTTTGCATAAAACTAATAACTTCTCATGGTAATAAGAATGTGGAAAGTGTATTTTCAAAGTTTGTTTCGTAATTCTAGTGACTAGAAGTGACAACAGCTGCCAGTAAAACCACGGTAAATCATACCTATGGGCACGTCTCATATCCGTGAGATGGGAGGTCACTTGCCACGACGAAATCACTACGACAGGACGTCGAAACCCTTGTTATTTTAAATATACGAAGCGACCCAAGGATGATAGCTTTCTGCATCCATCACGCAAGTACCTCTGCATATCTTTGGCACGCGGGTATATATTTAAGGTTATGTACCATTAATAGTTTTGCACCTCCAAGAGCTTTGATTAAAAAAAAAATTACTTTAACCGAATATTTTTGATACACTCGTTACAGGTCTCTTTAAAGGTCTTGATGCCTCTCCTCAAATTGAAAACTTATTGTTCAACAGTTGAATTTCTATTTCACATTAATTTTCCATTTTCTTCAATTCCAATTCATATACTCTTTCGTTTTCAACTGTTTCAAAGCTGTTAAAATTGAGCGAAAAAATTCCAAGTGCTGAACCTTTAACATTTAAATGTCCAGCTCTTAAAAATTCATGAAAAATAAATTTTTAGTATTTAAATTTTTCAAAATATTGAGCTTTTTACAGCTGCAAATTCAGTTTTCACTTTTCTTTAATTTCCACCATTTAAAGTTCAAGAAAAAAGTTAGTTTTGCACAAAAAGAAACAATAGCCTAGACTGTTAAATTTACGAAATTGCACGTAGGAATCTAATGAGTAAACTATTTTAATTCAAGTTCAATCATTTTTGTAATAGCTGTTGTCCTCTTGCTCACTAGGTCGAATTTCCGACAGAAAAAATAATAAATCGACGAGTAACTCAATGTATAGTGGAATGTCACGAATTACGGAAATATCATGGATATACATAACTGCATACCAGGATTGTTATAGATGTGCCTTTGGACACAGGAAAATCGATATACTCAAATAACATGACTTATCATTTATTTAAGCACAATATTTAAGCTTTCCAATTTTGTCTTATACTTTTCTTGAATTTTGTGAATGCTCTAAATTTCTTGAATTTTCTGAATCCCTTGAGTTTTCTTTCTTCAATCACATAAATTCCTAAAATTATATAGATTCCTTGATTCATACGGATTTTTCAAATTCTCTAAATTTTTTAAATTATATAAATACCTTTCAAATTTTAAGATATCGCATTCTTTGAATTTCACGAATTCTGCTTCCTTAAATTCTTAGTATTCTCTGAAATTTTTGAATTTCAAAAATTTTTGAAAATCCTAGAATGTTCTTGATACTAAAATTTAATGAATATTCTGCATCCCTGAAATCTTTTAATATTTAGAGGTCTTTAAATTCCTTGATTACTTTGGATGCCATGAATATTTATAATTTTTTTTAAACTCTATATTCTCTCAATTTTTTTGAATTTTTCAGAATTTTCAGCATTATTTAAAAGTGCTTAAAATTTAGAAAATTTAAAAAATTCTCCGAATTTAGATATGTCATGAAAGGTAAAAAAATTTAAACTGATTTTAAAGAGCTAAAGAGCATTATAAGCTATTCGAAAAAATGATCAAGAATATATACAACTTTTAAAACTATAAAGAATTTATACCAAAAAAATACTGCTAAATGAGAGATAGCAAAGAAAATTTAAAAAAATTGGAGACTAATTTGTGATCGGAAGAAGATGTTGAAGGTAAACCTTTTAAACCTTCGACAAAAACTAAAGTAAGAGAAGAATCAGATATAAGATATAACTTTTTTGTTGAAAATTTGTACAGTTCTGTTGTAAAAAAATATCACCTAAAATTGTACAATTTGGTTTGATTTCACAAATTTTAGAATTATTAAAACCATAATTTCGAACCTCTAACTCTTGAAAATTTCTAAAGATTAAAAAAAAATCTGTCACTTACAATCTGCATATGTTAAAATATTTAATTTGAAGGTCCCTCAAAATTGTTAAAAGTACTGCTCGAGTTTCGGACACTACTTTACATTTTGTTTACACAGTGAAGATGAAAATACTGCTGGACCTCCAACCAATAAGCGAAAAAAACCTGTTTTTTTTTGTGAAAGATCGACTTAATTTAAAGTTCGACATCCTCTCATACAAGCTCAGGACGTAGACGTAGACAAAGCATCCAACTTGAAAAAATTGGACATCGATAGAGTAGTCCGCTTTATGCACCTTCTCCGCTATTCAGCAAAGGTTTATTGCAAAAAAGGGTTTAACATACTGTAACATTATTCCTTTCTTAGTTATCAAATATAAT
>JAUELO010035091.1:0-10549 GCA_032357855.1 Amphibolips quercusostensackenii | reverse complement strand
GACCATGTGGTCCTGGAAATAGAGTGGGAATTTCGTATGACCGGAAGAGGGTTAAAACGTTTGATAAAAAATGACGCAATGGAGGTGGCTGCTTCATGGAAGTATAGCGGTACATTCAAAGAGCCGGGTGGGCTTTAAAGACCAGTAGCACGCAGCTTATGCGTCCTTAGTTCACGACTGCTGGCACTGATATTTATTACTCTGCATTGTTCTCAATAATATTTTTTTGAAAAAAATGTTGTTTAGAACTAATATTCCAAAGATATGAATTTGAATTAGCAATAAATTAGTTACTCACCATTTTTGTTTTTTCAGAAAGTATAATTTGTGCGCGCTATGCGCTCACTACATATTTTTTCTTTGATGAAAATTCTCAATTCATTTTCCAACATCTTGTTGTAGATTTGACAGGAAATCTTATATGATTTAAAAACATTGTACATGATTGACACATAAAAAACTGAGTGTAAACTTTACCGGGATTTCGGGGTAAAGGTTACCTGCATCAAAAATTATCCCACGTAGGTAAACTTTGCCCCCACATTTTTACCTCAAAGGTCTGGTAAAGTTAATAAATCGTCTGCTGTAAACCAGCGAAATGTCGCATCTTTACATCCAAGCAGCGTTACTCAACATAAAACTACTTAGTGATTTATTGTGTTGTTCGTTTTTAAATGTATAATAGTTCACTCGGACGAGCAATTTCACAAAAAAATTTGCAAATATAGCTGTTTTGGAAAAGAAATTTGACGACTCTTAAAAGTTGCCTAGGTCTTTAGAGATAAATGGTAGCCCATCGGATATGACAATGCGAAATTTCCGAAGACAAATTTACAACAGAAAATTCTAAGCAGGGATGTGAAAGTATAATACCTTATGTAATTTACATGGCTGCTTGTGAGGGCCCTTTTACACGATTGCGTTTCTTCTACTCTTATGGACTTTCTGCAGGCAGGCTAAATACCGGGAAGCAGGGGTATGAAAAGGCTATCAGAAGGACCCAGCGTAGAGTTTTTAGTGGGTAATATTACCGCTGTAATATTCTCGTTCTCGGTAACGTTAACGAGAAGGTATCGTTAAAATAAATTACCCTGAAATTGTAGAGAATTTATGAGAATCTTCAATTTTTCAAGATTTCCATTATTTTCTCCTTTCTATTGTTCACAATAGATCAGCCCTGTGCATCGACCGTGTAGGTGTATAATGTAGTAGATTTTCTTAGAATGCGGACCATTGTACTAATCCGACAGTTGGCGCTCCGATCAGGATGGCTGACTTTTGCATTGCAATGCATGAAAGAAAAGCATGAAATAACAAAAAACTTAAAGCCGTTCCTAAATTTTGACCAGAAATATTTTTTTTCAGTAATAATAAGTATAACAATAATTAAGAATTCTAAAATCATCACAGAAGTAAGCAGCTGAATGGTAGTAAAAGTAAATATATGGATCACAATATTCTGAATTTTAAAAGTTTTTGTTCTATTAAAATTTATTTATTTTTTATCAAATAATTATCAGAATTTAAAAGTTTATAATTAAATGGTGGCAGATTATAAGAAGGTAAGGGACAAAATGGAAATTTTACAGGAGAGGATAAAAACATTCTGTAAAGTCGACTTCGCAATTAAAACGAAAAACAAAAATATACTTCCGAGCTGACGTATTCCTGAATCGATAGCAAAAAAGTTTGATGGCAAATAACTTACCAGTTATAAGGTAATATAGCATAAAATTAACAAAATCTGGTTGCCATTTTTTTCACATGGTCCGAGTAGTCTTTGAACACTGAAAAAATATTAAATAATCAATTTTTTTTTAATCTACCCGCCTCGCGGGCACTGTTTCAATACGCGCTTCGCGCGCGGCCTGCTTCGCTCACAAATTTGAGCGCGCCTGGGGCGCGCGGCTTTTGTATCTCGCGCTTTGCGCCTAAAAATATATTTACATCGCGCTTCACGCTCGGTAGTGTATCTACCTCGCGCTTTGCGTTCGTCTCTTTTCAATTTTCTCACCTCGTGCTCGGGTTAGATGGAAAGAAGTTTTTTTTGTATTTTAGATTAAAGAGAAAGTTTATTTACTCGAGACTCTATTGGTCATAAGGAGCACATTCTTATTGCAATACCCGCGCTTCGCGCTCGATTTTTTATATGTATTTATGTAATTTTTTTAATTCCTCCAGCAACAGTTTTGGTTTAACTTACTGAAAATGATACCAAACAAGCTACAATAACACTTAATTTAAGAAAATTTTTTGTCTAAATTATATCTACAAATCTGCTTAGAATTATATATAATGCACTCGCTGTTGCGTGTTTTGTGGGCTAATGCTCGCTTCTTTAGTATTATCGCTGTTACATGCTTTTGATTTGATTACTTTAGTTTTAACTGAAAAGGAGAATTAATTTACTTAAGGCTCTGTCGACCTTTAAGAACACATTCTCATCTAGATACTCGCGCTTTGCGCTCGATATTCGATTTAAAAATCATTCAAACCTCGCGCTTCACACTCGGTTCTCTGCACCGTATAATAGAAATAAACAGTTTCAGCGCGCTTACGGCGCGCGATTTGGTCTTCGCGCTTCGCGCTACGCAATAAATTGATAGCGCGCATTGCGTTTCCTGTTATATTTTCTTCATATACAAGTTACTAAATTTGTTTTTAATATCAAATTTAAGTTTCTACCAATAAAGATTAGTTTTGAATAAAATTGTAAAAATTATCAGACAAACATTTTAAAGGAATTTTTAACCTAATAGGTAGATTTTTAACCGAAAAAAATGAATTTTTAGCCAACACTATCAATTTTATACCAAAAAAGTTTAATTTTTAACAAAATAAAGAGATTTTTTAACAAATGATTGACTAAAATGATGAATCATCAACCAAAAATATTAATTTCCAACAAAGTAGCTCCACTTTCTACTAAGTAGTTGAAGTTCCAACCGAGAAAGATGAATTCACAAATAAAATATGATAGACTATTTTAACCAAAAAAGATTTTAATTTTAATCTAGAAACAGCTGGACCCCACCAAAAAATACGAATTTTCAACAGAATAGTTCAATCCACACAAATAAACAAGCGACCCATCAAAAAGTGGTCGCTAACAAATTTGTAGATCTCTATTGAACGCACACTTTTTCTTAACTTATTTTTTTCGTACCTTGCGCTGTTTTTCCAAAAATTAAATTTTTTCATTGTTAATATTGTTTTTCACGGTTAGAACAAAAACTTTGCATCCTATCAAAGAATAATTTATAACAAATTTGTAGCTCTTTTTTGAGTTATCAAACTTTGGCTTTTTTGTATCTTGTATCGTTTGTCTAAAAATCCCAATTTTCTCTTTTTAATGCAGTTTTTACGAATAAATAAAAAACTACGCGTTCTATCAAAAAGTGATTCGTGAAAAATTTGAATCTTTTTTACTACACAATTTTTGTTATTTCATCTTTTTTCGTATCTTGCATAGTTTGACCGCAAAATGGAATTTTTGATTTTTCGATATTTTTTGTGCGGTCAGAATTCAAATTTTCAACTTTTTGAGGAACTTTAAAAATTTGTTGTGATAATCTTGTAAAATGTTAAAAATGCAACGTTTTTCTATCCATAACATTTTTTCATATCGTGCGTTGTTTGGCTTAAAATGTTGATTTTCGTTTGTTTTCTTTGATTTTGAAAAAGCTATAACTCCGATCATTTTTTTTAAACAGAAAATGTCATAAGGAGAAATTGTTTGTATTTTTGAGTACTACTTACAACCGCTCATAGAATTTTTAAATCTTGAAAAAAAGAGATTTCAAAAATTTACAAAATGTGCTCACTTCTTAAATTTTTATCGAAAATTTCTGGCTAACGAACTTGATATTTATTTTGAGAAACCAAAAAAGAATACCAAAGACAAATCCAATGTGTTAATTTTTTCGAAAGTTTTCGTGCCCACAGACAGGCTGACAGCCATACAAATTTAATACCTTCTCTGATGAGAATGTAAAAAATATGTTTCGGAGATGTTGAGTTAGTATGTGCATACTAAGTGTCAAGTACCGAATGACCCTAAACTCTTTTAGTGCAACTAATTTTTCATTACTAACATAAAAAATGCGATTTTGAAAAAATCCTTATAACAATATGTGTACTGTATTTTATAAGAATTTTCTATGAAAAGAAAAGTTTTAAAAAAAATGTTCCTTACCTCCTTATGATCTGCCACCCTTAAATTGTTCCCTGTATTTTTTTTAATTTAAGCGCTAAATAAATAATTAGTTGCAACCTTTTATAAATAGTATAATTCAAAGAGGTACAAAAGTATATAAATCCACGAGATCCTACAGTCAAAATTTTATTTTAAAATGTTAAAAAATATACATTTTGTTTTAAATTATTTGAAATGTTTTCAAACTGCAAATTATTTTTAAAATTCGTTCAAAAATCCTGAGTATTATTTTAAATGATTCTAATTTGTTCTAAAACTTTTATTTAATTCTATTAAATTGACAAAAATCACTTAAAATGTTCCAAATTATTTTTTTTACGGTTTTGATGCCTTTTGAAATCTTTTTTAATAATCTGTTAAAATTAATTTTTGAAAATAAAAATTCATTGTAAATTTTCACAGGAAGCTTAAGAAAAATTTCGTTTTGTCTTAAAATTCCCCAAAATCTTGAAACAGATTCAAAATTTTATTTTAAAGTATTGAAAAGTCTACATTTTGTTTTAAATTATTTAAAATGATTTCAAAATTTTTATTATTTTTGAAATTCTTTCAGAAGTTCGAAGTTTTTTTAATGATTCTAATTTTTTCTAAAACCTTTATTAAATTCTAAAAATTAAAAAAAAATCACCTAATATGATCCAAATTTTTTTCTGACATTTTGGAATGTCTTTGGAACCTTTAAAAATAATCTGTTAAAATATATTTTTAAAAATAAAAAGTCATTAAAAATTTCACGAGGAATCTTAAGAAAAATTTTGTATTAGCTTGAAACCCCTTAATATCCTGGAACAGGTTCAAAATGTTAAAAAATCTACATTTTGCTTTTAATCATTTAAAATGCTTTTAAATTTTTTATTATTTTTGAAATTCTTTAAAAAATTCTATGTATTTTTTTTAATGATTCTTACTTTTTCTAAAACTTTAATTAAATCCTGGTAAACTAAAAAAAATCACTTAAAATGTGTCAAATTATCTTTTCACGATTTCGGCTGACTTTTAAAATCTTTTTTAATAATCTGTTAAAATTGATTTTTCAAAATAAAAAGTCATCTTGGATTTTTCCATGAATTTGAAGAAAAACTTTTTATTATCTTAAAACATTTCAAAATTCTGAAACAGATTCAAAACTTCATTTCAATATGTTAAAAAATGTACATTTTGTTTTAAATTATTTGGACTGCTTACAAACTTTTAATTATTTTTGAAATTCTTTTAAAAGTTTAAAGTTTTTTTTAATGATTCTACTTTTCTCTAAAACTTTTATTAAATCCTAAGAAACTAAAAAAAATCACTAAAAATTTTCAAGATTATTTTTTCATAATATTACATGTCTTGAGAAATCTCTTTTAATGTTGGGTTAAAATTAAATTTTCAGGATAAAAAGTCATTTAAAATTTTCACAGAAATCCTTAAAAAAGTTTACTATCTTAAAACCTTTTAAATTCTTGAAAATCTCCAAAATTTTATTTAGAAATGTTCGAAATTCTATACTTCGTTTTCCTTGAATGAATAATTGTTCAAGAGTTAATTATAAGAAAAATCAGCAATTTTACTTAAAAATAAGAAATTATTTAAAAAAGAGAATTAAGATTCGAACGTTTAAAGTTTAAATTCAGCTGACTGTTGTAGCCTGAGTTGTAACCAGGAGCTATGCACTTATATCTCAAGATTTTCACACTTATTATTTTGCACATACTTATAAAAAAATATAGAATCTTTACTGCACTACACGTTCTTTGACTTCTTTTCATGAGTTTCTTCGATGAAACTCATTTATTTTATTATTTATGATTCTCGCCCATGCATCACAATACAAATGTCAGCTGGCCTGATCGAAGCGCCAACTGTCGGATTAGTTTCCTGGTCGGGCGCCAAGAAAATCAGAAAAGTGGAGGCAATGCATAGGGCTGCAATAGATACCATTTACGCGAAAAATTCCACGCCGTAAATGTAAACAAATGAGAGCAAGCGAAATGCGATGGTATGGAAAGCAATTGACGGTTTTCTGTCAATTTCGGTTTGTCGTGTTTCGCTTGCTCTCTTTTGTTTACATCTACGGCAATTAATGAGCAAGAAAGCCAGACAACCAATGGCCAGCCGCCCCTGATCAGAAGTTTAACTCGTGAAAAACAAATGCTTTCTATTAAAAATGTTTGATTACAATGTTATTTTATTCAGCTATGTTCTGTAAAATGTTTTTTTTAATTGTATTTCTTTAACTATTTGTTTGAGATTGTTCTTTCTTAGAGCTTTAGTTAATGTTACAAATGAGTTTCAAGACCTAAAAATAAAAAATATTTTGTTAAAATTATATGCTTTTTTCAAATAAATAATATTTTATTATGAGCACTATAGCTCGTCCCTTCTACGTGCTGAATTGATATAAAGAAAATGTATAGTTAAAAGGTCAATACAAATTTTATTGTTTGAAATTTATTTAATTATGTGTTCATAAGCATTATTGATTATTATAATCCATTATCATTAATAGATAATTGTACTAATTATTTTTCACCTAGATAATTTAAAAAAATTTTAATTCTTATAAATTCCCCTAAATTCTCTTAAATTACGTAAGTGACGGTAAAATTCTCGGTAACGTTACCCAATTTTCAAGTACCGAGAATTTAAGAACTCTCATCCAGCGTAACAGGCGTCCAGGGAAATAAGCAATCATTCCGTGTGAACAGATCCGCCATGTTGTGAAATGCCCGTTATGATTGGCTGACGCATTAAACTGTATTGGAAAAACGAGTGCAGACTCATCGACTCGTGTTTACAGCACTGTTTCACGGGTCAAACAATCATGACAGGCACTTCTGGACTTAACATGAAGATTTGCTAGAGCTCTTTTACAGGATTGCAGATCCGCAAGTTGCGGACTTGCACAAGTCATGAGTTGTAAGAATAGAGACTTTTCTGTCATCGGAAAAATCTCCGAATGACGTTAATTTGAATGCTCAATTTTTTTAAATAGAAAATTTCATGTTTTTTAAATCATAGGTAAGCGTATTGAGCTAAAGATGATTATGGAAGAATAACGTCGAAGAATAAAATACATTTTTCAATGTTTTGATGAAAAAAATCAAGTCCATTCCGAATCATATGATTTCTCTCCAAGTTCTGTACGCAAAAGTTTTAAGTGTTTCTTGTTTTGTATCGCTTTTTCAAGAAAATTAAATTTTTTTTTGTACAGCACGTAATTGTTTTTGACACTTGTAACATAAAAATATCATGCTTTTACAGACAGCAGCCTGTAGAAGTCTTACGGCACGTCTTTACAAAAGCGTAGCCAGCATCACCCTAAACATAATCTCTATAGTTGCTTCTGAAAAATGATAATCAAAGTGCTTGTTTATGATGATTAATTATGTCAACAACTGTCGAAAACACTTACCTCATGTACACAAAAATATTAGTTTGTGTAAGAAGCGAGACAAAAAAGAAAACGCCTGAAACCCATGCATACATAACTTGGAGAGAAATCAGCTGATTTGGCATGCGCTTCTTTGTTTTCATCAAAACATTGAAAGATTTATTTGATTCATCGTCGCAATTCTTCCATAATCATCCCTAACTGAAGACACTTGCCTGTAATTTGAAAAACATTAAATTTTCTATTTCAAAAAAGTCAAGCATTTAAATTACCGTCATTCGGAGATTTTTCCGCAGACGAAAAAATCTCTATAGAGCTTTTCCACTTGTGACGTTATTTCAAAATGTCCGAATACCATGGGCATTACACTCGTGTTATATACAGTGAATCGCATAGAATGTACTTTTCAAGGGTCAACTAATTCTTTTATTTAAAGAAAATGGTACACTCGTGTTTTATTATGACTTGTCCGAAGAAGAAAGGAAAGGACCCTGAAATATGATTTTATAAAATTTTATCTATTTTCACAAAAGCAAATAAAAAGTATGCAAGACCAGGTGGATACAGAGAAAAAATGTTTACTTCAAAAATCTTTTCGTAATATAAAAGTTTCGCACGTTTAGGTTAGTTGAATGTACCATTTGAAAATCTCATTTTTTGTGGAAATTATTAAATTAAACAGTTTTCCCTGTGCATATGTACTTTCATTTAGAAAAGGAGTAGTGATTAGCAACTGAAAATGACCTAATTCTAACATTTATTCTGAAAAGCGAGGTGATTAAATTTTGAGGTTAGAGCTTAATTTCAACAGCCTTTCAGCTACAATTCGCTTCAACTTATGTATGTCAATATATCAGTGGGTTACAATAAATCAATTTTTTTTGACAAGTTTTTCACCTTGATAATTTATTAGGACGTCCAACTGATCTCACTAATGTAAACGATCCGAACTGGATTCCTTGCAAAAATGCAGGTTGTGCCGTAGGCACAGTTATTAAAAGTTGTATAGTCCGGATTGTTTACATCAGTAAGATCAGCTGGGTGTCCTAATAAATTATTAAGGTAAAAAACTTGTCAGAAAAAATTAAATAATTGTAACCCACTGATATATTGCCATACATAAGTTGAACAAACTTGAAGCGTATTGTAAGGAAACGACTGTTTGACTCAAGCTCTAACCTACAAAATTTGATTACCTCGATTTACTACATAAATACTAGAATTATATCATTTTAAGTTACTGAGAAGTACTCCTTTTTTAAATTAAAGTACGTATGCACAGAGAAAAACTGTTTAGTTTATTAATTTTTGCGAAAAATGAAATTTTCAAATGGTACTTTCAACTAACCTAATCATTCGAAACTTTTATATTACGAAAGAATTATAAAACTATACGTTTTTATCTCTCTGTATTCAAACTTTCATTTGAAACCCGAGTGCAGCTAAGTACTAAAAAAAATATGTGATGCTACTATTGTTTGAGTAAAATGAGACAACTGGATTTGGAGGTTCAGCTTGACACCCACAGCCGTGTGTAAAATTGATCTAATTTATCTCACCTGATATAAAAGGGTATGAGCAAATTGTTGCATTCCTTGGCTGCAACTCACACAAAGGACCACGTTTAATCGCACGTATCCATTTTCTCCTCTTTTATCGAAAACTCTACTTTTTCTAAAAAGTGTACGCTTTGACCGGTCTTGTATACTTTTTGTTTGCTTCAGTTATAAGAGCTGGGAATTTATAAAATGATATTTCATGGTTCTTTCCTTTCTTCTTTAAACAACCCACAACAAAACACGAGTGTATCATTTTCTTTAGATAAAAAAATTAATTGTTCCTCAAAAGTGTATTTAATGCGATTCAGTGTATATAATACGAGTGTAATGCCCAAAGTATTCAGCCATTTTGAAATTTTATGGATTAATGGAAAAGCTCAATTTTCACAACTCACGACTTGCGCAAGCCCGCAACTTGCGGATCTGCAATCGTGTGAAAGGCCCCTTAAAGAGGTAACTCTTGGACTGTGAAAAATCTTCTTTATCTACTGTTGGTCAAAACTTACCTTCTTACCAAATTTTTCGTTCCTTCTTCAATAATGCTTTCCAACTTTGCAGTTTATCTCTTTATTAGGCTACAGTTCTCTTTTTGTATTATGTTTAAATCATTTTTATGCTTTTCTTTCGAAAATTGAACTTTGCTTACTTTGTGTTAGAATTTCGCGACTGTTTATGTACGTTCGTTGGCGTGTTCTAACAAGCGGTAAACTCACCCATTCATACGCTTAAGTTCGCAACCAATCAGATTTGCCATTAACCAACAAGGTAACTAGAAATGAATCTTGTGTTAAATATTAATTATATGCTTAATTCAAAATCCACGGTCCGCTAAAAGGTACTAACCCAGATAGCAATTTTCCGGCACACTAAGTGCACAGTGCCGGCAGGCTCTGTGGATAGATCAGCAGGCCATGTCGGTAGACCTTGAGACAGATGCGGGTGCCTATGTTTTTCATTATGCCGTCAGGCCCTGGCGGCACGGCCTGCTGTCATCTTGCTGTTAGCATGTGTCGTACCATAGACCTTGCACTCTGCAGTTATCGTGTTTGCATAAATTAAAGGAAATAAATGGTTACTAGGGTAAAGAATTAATAATATAATAATAAGCTGTTGTTATTTTCGTAATCTCGTTTATCTGAAGCATTTACATTTCTTTGTAAAGGTCATAAAATGTAATAAATAACAATTTCTACCAATATAAATTGAAAAATGTTACCCAATTCGGTTTACATTGAATTCACCAGACCCACTTGATCGATATTATAAAAAGCATATATACGAGGTGTGTTCAAAAAATAAGGTGACTTTATGGTTTTCTCAGAAAATATTTATTTATTCCTCAATATTTATGTTGTCCCCTTCAAAGTAATCCCCCTCAGATATAATACACTTGTGCCA